>JAVJIF010013440.1:0-133201 GCA_038442645.1 Agave tequilana | reverse complement strand
AAGATCATATCAAGAACTCAAGAAAGAGTCTAGCTCGAAGAAATCAAGTTTGTATCAAGTCTACTTGGAGAAGAAGATTTGTGTCTAGAGTTTGTAAATTTAAAAGATTTGTTTAGAATATATTTGTTTTGATTGACCAAGTTTATACATTTACACACATAAAAGTTTGATGTTGATTTTTAATCAAAAAAAAGTTTACACTGGTTTATATGTGTATGGTTTCATTTATACACATTGGTGCTTCTATTGTGTTTAAGAAACTTATTTTGATGAGTTGACTTCATGAGTTTAAGTTTTGCTTTTGTCAAAATAATTTTTAATGAAATATATTGTCAAACATAAGTGTATATCACTCTATATGTGTATTGAATTCTATCCATACACATTGGACTTCAATTGAGTTTCAATAGCTTGTTTTTGTATTTATACAAGTTTTTGGAAAAACTATTTTTCCATTTAAAGTTTAGTTTTAGGAAAAATATTTTTAATATAGTTTATGTTCAAAATAATATTTATCGTTCTCAAAAATAGCTCATATGTTTGTAATATGTGTTGATTGAACACACATATTTGTGCTAACATGTATTTAAATGAAATTATTTTTTAGAATTTATAGAAATTTATTGGGTATTTAAAAATATTTTTAAATATGCAAAAGAGTTATTTTTGGGCTAAGTCCGGTCGACCGCTTGCTACAGCAAATATCTGTCGGTCGACCGGATGTGCATAACACACATGACAATGAAAATTGTGCATGTCTGTCGACCGACCGGTCGATTGATGAGAGAGGCTGCTCTCTGTTTTTGTATATCAGTCGACCGCTGAAGAGCTTTCCTCTCTGTTTGGGGCTTCCGGTCGACCGCTCGGTCGACCACTAGAGAGCTGAACTCTCCAGAGTTGGGCCCCGGTCGACCGACTTATCCAACGATCATATTTCTAACTGTTGGTGGTCGACTGCCCGGTCAACTGATAGGGCATTTCTGCCATGATTTGACCCCAACAGCTAGTTTGTTCTTTGGCCTATATAAAGGGCTTTTTTAGTGAGTTTTTACATAAGATTTTCTAGTGCTAATTTTCTCACATTCAATAGAGTTTTAAAACAAGTTTTTAGATCTTTAAATCCACATCTTTAAGTGTGTTTATTTCAAATGTCTCAAAGTTTTAGAAAATCAAAGAAATAAGTTTTTGGGAGATTCAAGTTTTGTTCTTCAAGTTTCTATATCTTTATAGAAGTTTTTCCAATTATTTTCTAAAGAACTTCATTTTCAAAATCTTTATTTCTCAGATGCTTGAGCTATCATTGCAGACTCTAACCTTTATGATATTGTATTGTGAGATTCTTTGTATGTGATCTTTGTGGTCACCAACGATTGTAACCTTCAATTTGCCTTTGGCTTTGTGCCCTTCTCTTGTGTAGAGAAGTATTTGATTTGTGTTCTTTATTGTGTAGAGGTGATTTTCTTTGTACATTGGCTTTGTGCCTCCTCTTGTGTAGAGGATTTGTGTTTGTATCCTTTGTGGAGTTCCTTCGTAGAGATATTAGAAATCCTTCACGCGGTGAAGGCGAGGATGTAGAGCTTGCTAATCGATCCTCGAAACATATCCTTATGTTTGTGTTTGGCTATCTCTCAACTCTACTCTCATTTATATCTAGAATTTCTCTTATTACTTATTTATATATATGCTTGATATTGTTTATGTGCCTACACTTGTATTGAACCAAGAGAGCAATTGAGCATCTCAACTCTTATAAAAAGGAACCTTGAGGAGAAGTTTTAGAGCCCTTCATCGGGAATTTAGCTTCACTCTTTAGAATTCATTTGTATTTTAGCTTTATTAGCCATAGTTTTTATAATTCTGCATTTGATTAGCACTTCACCTCTTCACCCCCCTCTAGGTAAACTTTCACTTTCATCATTTTATTACTTGAACTGTAACGGTCCCAGCTTCTAATAAGCAAGATTAGATTCATAACACGTATTTATTCCCAAATCTTTTCTTGCTTATTAGAAGCTGGGACCGTTACAGTAGAAAGGGGAAAAATGAAAGGAATGAGCTCGACGGCGATTGGTGCACTTACCAATCGCAACACTAAGTTTTTGGCACCATTGCTGGGGATTGCCTTATTAAATCATCGATATGTACACCTGATCTTAGTTTGAAGTTTTATTATAGAAACATACATCTTGTTTTTCGTTATACAATACACAAGTGATAAAACTCCAGAGGACAACAAAACCCGACCAATCAGTCGTTTTGACGACCAATCAACTGAGATTTTGTGGAATTTGGGGTTGTTCTTTCAGAAACTAATTCCTGTTGACATATGCGAAAATCTGAGAACTCTGAACTTCTACCACAAGATCCAGAGATCAAGAGAACCTGCAGATGCCTGTTGAAGAAAATGAAAGACCATGAAGCGGCTATGGCAAATACCAAAGAGAAGAAGGCACTACTAGATTATGATGTACTATCGCTTACTGCAGCAACATCGTGCATCTGAAAGCCAACAATTCAAACTAATAACTTTGAACTCAAAGTGATTGTGATTCAATTGGTGCAGAACACATGCCAATTTGGAGGCTTACCCAATGATGATCCAAATGAGCACATTGCTAGTTTCTTGGAGATATACAATACGCAGAAGCATAACCGCGTAGCAACTAAGGCAATAAGACTGATGCTATTAACTTTCTCACTAAAGGATAAGGCAAAAGTTTGGTTCTATTCCTACCTCGAGAATCAATTTCAACATGGAATGAGATGGCATCAAAATTCTTTCCCAAATACTTTCGACCATCCAGTTGGGCAAACTGCACAACAATATGACTACCTTTGCCCAATTTGACAATGAATCCATCTATGAAGCATGGGGAGGTACAAGAAGCTTGTTCAGATGGTACCAAATCATGGACCTCCTCCATGGTTAGAGATCCAGTTCTTCTTCAATATGCTCAATCCAAACACCAAGATGATTATAGATACAGCTTCCAATGGAGTGTTGATAAGCAAGGACCAAGATGAGGATCGTAAGCTATTGGAAGAGATGGCCTCAAACAACTATCAATAGTAATCGGAGAGCGTAGCACAAAAGAAGACCGCGTGCGTGTACAAACTAGATGTTTTATCCACAATTCAAGCCCAACTTGCTTTAATCACAAAGCAATTAGGAGTCTCTATGTAAGTGCAATTCAAACACAAACCCAATTTAGAATTCATGCAGAGTAAGACATATAAATGATGATGGTCAAGATGGCAACACGTTTGTACTCGCACAAAATGAACATGCAAACTACGTCAACAATTTCCAACAACCCAACAATCCCTACTCCAACATATACAACCCCGGATGGCGAAACCATCCAAACCTTTGGGGCAACAACAACATCATGAAGCCCAACAACTTTCAGCAACAACAACGCCAACAATAATCAGAGAAGAAATCTAACTTGGATGAAGCATTGGCACAACTTTTATCAAGCACAATAGCATTCATGTCGAACAGAAATCAAAGCCTCAAGAATCAAGATGCATCCATACACAACCTCGAAGTACAGATCGGTCAGATTGCTATCTTACTTTCCAACAGGCCGAAGGGATTGTTTCTAAGGAACACCGAGAAGAACCTGAAGGAAAAGCTAACGCAATAACCCCAAGCAGTGGGAAGCAATTGTAGCAAATACAAAAAGATACAACAGAATAAGAAGGCCCAAAAGGAGCAGAAGAAGATGATACATACAAGCATAGAAGATTGATTACAGAAAGACCAAGAGACGACTAAACACCATCTGGACGACCAAGTAGTCGTCCTACAATCGATTCAAAGCCTAAGCCAGAAACTGTAAAGAAAACTCCAGTGAAGCCTTATGTTCAACCACTTCCATTCCCATAAAGACTGAGGAAAAATAATATAGACAAGCAATTCTCTCAATTTTTAAATATGTTTAAGCATTTGCATATCAACATCCATTTTCCAGATACTTTAGCACAAATGCCAAAGTACGTCAAGTGCATGCAAGCAATCTTAACGAACAAAAAAAGTTGGAGCACAAGACAACAATGCTTAATGAGAAGTGTAGCGTAATTCTGCAGAACAAGCTGCCTCCTAAGCTCAAGGATCCAAGAGTTTTTTATACCTTGCACTATTGGAAATTTTAATATTTTATGTGATCTTGGTGCAAGTATTAATTTGACGCTCTCTCAATTTTTAGGATATTGAGATTAGGAGACCCAAAGCCAACTATTCGTCTCTTCCCAAAGCCAACTACCCATCTCTTCAATTGGCAAACATATTAATAAAGCACTAGTTAGGAGTCACGAAGGATGTGCTTGTTAAAGTTGACAAGTTTTACATCCTCGAAGACTTCATCCTGTTGGATATGGAGGAAGATCGCAACGTACCTCTCATCTTAGGCTGATCTTTCCTAGCCAGGGGTAAGCCTTGATTGATGTGGAATAAGGGAAATAATTCTTCGAGTTCAAGATGAGCAAGCAATGTTCAACGTTTTTAAAGCCATGAAACCACCATCTGATGTTAAGTCATGTTTCAAAATTGACTCCATCAACAAAGTAGGGACCGAGAAAATCAAGGAAAAACCTTCAAAGTTGCCAAATTAAGTTTCCATTCAGCCCGAGTCCACCAAATCAGAGAGCATAAAAGTTAAGAAAGTTGGTCACTATTTAAAACTGCACCACCAGATAGGATATGGAAATAAGTCAGGGAGTTTATGAAGAACCCGTTGAGACAAACATCGTACAAATATGAACCTCCAGGAGAATTCAGAGGAAGTCTAGGTAATGACTATAACTTAAAACGCTTCTTGGGAGACAGCCTAAGTTTCTAACCTAGTTTCCTTAAATTTAATTTTTTAGTATTTTTGTCTCCTAGTTTTTTTAGACTATACTGACTAACTTTTTGATACAGAAACTCTTACAGAACCAACATATAGTAAAGAAGATGTTGTTGATCCAAAGGCCTATCACTCTAGTTTTAATGATGATTAACTCATGTAGTTATAATACTAATGATCTTGTGTTTATATAGTGTCAGATATTTGATCAAGATCTTAGTCGCTGTTTAGCTTCAGCAAAAGATTCAAAGTCAAATTTTAGAGTTAATACGTGTTGATTAAAGAGCTCACACATCAAGATCGCATCACGTACTCAAAGAAGATTTTCAAATGAAGATTTTAAGTCTGTACCAAGTCAAGAAGGAGAAGAAGATTTTTAAGAGAAGTTTTCAAGACTCGAGTCGTGTTGTAAGTTTAAGATTTTTATTTTAGAAAAATATAAAGGATAGATTTGTTGTGAATTGCTCAAGCTTATACACACAAAATATTTCAAAAGATTTCATGTTAAATAGTTTTGATTTTAGAAAATACATGTTTTGGTTTTGAGCTTCAAAGGATACATCTTTTGTTTTCATGAATAGATTTTATCAAAATAAGTTTACATGGTTTATATGTGTATTGGATTTCATCCATACACATTGATAGTTCAAATGTTTAAAAAAAATTATTTGATGTTTCTAGTTCATGGTTTTAAGTTTTGATAAAGTCAAAATTTTGTTTTAAGCTTATTATCAAAAATAAGTATATTTCATCTTCTATGTGTACACTATGCTTCAAGGGTGTTTAAATTTCTTGTTTTTGTATTTGAACAAGTTTGAGAAAATCTTTTTTCATTTAAAAGTTGCTTTTGAAAAATATAGTTTTTTGTTTTAAGCTTAACTTCTATGCCTAAAAAATAGTTCAATTTGTTTATAATATGTGTTGATTTTTTATCACACATATTTAGATTTCAAAGCATTGATATGAACTCATTTTTGTTGATTTTCATGTATTTTAAATAAAATTTTAGATTTTTAAAAGACCAAGTTTCAAATCCTTAAATCCCTGACTTTAGGCTTCTGCAGTCGACCGTCTGATCGACCGAACCAGGGGTCGGTCGACCGAGCGGTCGATCGATGTGCACATAACGTGCACAAAGCCCTAGCTTGAGGGCCGATCGACCGGACAGTCGACTGACTGGTCGGCCGACCAGAGAGACCAGCTCTCTGGTTATAGCCTCGATCGACCGAGCGGTTGATCGATGGGTCTTTAATTCGGTGCGATCGACCGGGCGGTCCACCGGCAAGCCCAACGGTCTGAAAAATAATCATTGGCCAGTCGACCAGCCGGTCAACCGACAGGCCATCTGGCCCCCCAATGGCTAGTTTTCTAGCCTTTATAAAAGGGGTGTCTTGGCCAGATTTTGGGTAAGATTTTTTTAGGCTGTTTTCTAGAGCTATTTTTCAGAGTTTCCAAGCAAGTTTTTAGAGATTTATTTCCATATCCAAAAGAAAGTTTTCAAGAGTTAATCTCTTGTGTCTTCAAAAGTATTTTCTTGAGATTTTCAACCTCCACATCTATCTAGTTTTCTCACTCAAGCTTGAGCTTTTCATTGCCATATCAATCCTATAGGATCCTTGTTGTGAGAGAGTCGTTTTGGTGATCAAGAGAAGTGATCACAAGTGTTCCACCTTCTTGTATTGAAAATTTGTAGAGATGCGGCCTCGGTAAGCTAGTGTGCTTACGTGTGTTGTTCTTACTGGAACAAGTGAGGGACTTGCAGGTCCAAGAGTTCTTGAGGGAGCTCGTTGTAGGTGTTGCGGCATCGAGTGATCTTGCGGGATCGTTATGGTGGAAATCCTTCATAGTGTTGAAGGCAGGGACGTAGAGCAAGTGTGATCGAATCTCGAAACAAATTCTCCCGTTTTTGCGATTGCTTATCTCTCTCTCACTTTTGTTTATATCTTGCATGCTTATACTGCTTTCATCTTTATATGCTTGATCTTCCCTTGTGCTAAATTAATATATATGCTTGGGTTGTTTGTTTGCTTACACTTTATCCAACCAAGAGAACCATAGTGGCACCTGAACTCTTAATCTAGAGGAATCTTGAGGAAGTAGTCAAGAGCCCTTCACCGAAAATTCGACTACACTCTTTGGTTATATGTTGTGTGTTAGCCTAATAGTTTTAGGTTGCATAAATAGTTTTAATTTCGTATTGTTTGGCATTTAATTAGCTTGTCACCTATTCATCCCACCTCTAGGTGACCTACAATTGGTATTAGAGCTTGGTGCTCTTGATTTGGGTCTAACAACCTAGGGTTAAAGATCTTTATTTTGCTAATCATAATATTTATACACACTTATGAATTTCATGATACCTCCCATGTTTGACATTCTTGACTTCCAAACTTGGAAAGTTCAGATATCCATGTACTTAAAAGCCCTAGGTATTCATGTTTATTTTGCCACTATTAAGGACTCATATTTTATTAATGGCAAAAAATCTTAAGGCTAATGCAGAAGCCCTTCGTGCATTACAGTCAACCCTAAAAGATGAATTTTTATCTAGGGTTTCTAAAATTAAGTTAGTTTTTATAGTTTGAAACACTCTTATCACTCTCGGGGAACAAATAAAAATTGATAAGGAGAGTGACTCGGATGATGGAAGTGCTACTTTCAACATGTGCAACATGGTCTAAGTGGATGACCCCCTTGAGGTAAATTCTGATTCCGAGCTAGATGAAGAAGTTGAGATGCCATATGATGATCTTTCATCTCGTTGCCAAAAACTGCTTGAAAAATATGATTTGTTAAAAATAGAAAACAAGAGATTAAAAAATGAAAATGATTTTGTTTTAAAAGAAAAAGATTCGTTTAAAAATAAATTTGAAATTATTTCACAAGAAAATGAATTTTTAAAAAAGGAGAATATTTTCTTGACTTCAAAATTGAATGTTATTTGTGAAGAAAATAATTCATTGAAAAATAAAATTATTTTGGTGAATAAAGAAAAGGAGATAATTTTGAAAGAAAACAACTCCTTGGAAAAAAAATAGTTTTGAAAGAAAAAGAAAATTTTTCTAAAAAGAAAATGAATTTTGTTTCTCATGTTTCTTCTTCCAAAATTGAAAATGATATTTCTATTATGAAGAAAAACATTGATTGTTTGGGCTCTACTTTGAGCAAATGCGCATATAATCATAATAGGTTGGAATCTATGTTTCGCAAGAAACAAGTTTCACACATGCATGCACATACCCCATGGCATACACATGCACACCACACTCACACCACACACATATATGCTAGAGTGTACACATTTACACATTGTGGCTGCAAAGGCCATCTTGCAAATTTTTGTTTTGATAGATTAAATTCTTTTAATTTTGCAAATAAAATATTCGGGTTCCAAATATTGCTAACCCCCGTCGACCCAAAAGATATGGGTACCAAAATTCCCACCTCTTGTGTTTGATGTAGGTGTGGGCTCTCACAAAATGTTAGAGGTTTGGTGCCTTGGTGGTGGATGCACTTGGAGCTTGATGGACACACCAAATTGGTGCATCACTATCAAGGAAGCATGGTGCGAGGATCACCTCATGTTTTGGAGAAGTAGATTGGCTTCATCATTTTGGTAACCATTTCATCCTCCACTTTTAACATGCTTTAAATATTTATATGCTAGTATAGTAACCTAGACTCTATCCTATGTTATTTCATGCTTATTTGCCTTGCTATGCATGTATTTTTGAAAATAGTAATTATGTTTTCAATAGATTTACATGCCTATTCTTTATTCATGTTTTATACACTTTTATGTCTATATCATGTTGATATACAAATTTTGTTAAAACCTGAGTTATACATGTATAATTTTTGAGTTACATGCCTTACATGATCTATTTCTATTGTGAACTCATTTGTTATTTGTTTGTACATTGTATGTCCTAGTTTTGATGATTCTTGTATGTTTATATGATATATCCTATTTTTTTAGAAAAAGATTTTCATATGAGTTTTGTTTTTGAGCTTTATTGATCTATCTCCATGACTATGTCTATTACATGATTCTTGTACACGCACATCTCTTATATTTACTGATGACTTTGTTTTCATGAGCACATTTTTAAGTCTTATAGATTTTGAGTGACAATTTTTGTGTAATATACATATTCATGAGATATATATGATTTGGTTTCTCTTTTTAAATGATCTTTAACTAAGTTTCAAAAACTATTTTAAACGAGTTATTTATTCTTCACTTTGTAGTGTTTTCAATCTATAATTACCTTCAAAACCTTATTTTTAAAAACTTCTACCCTTCAAGGGCGGTTGGTTGGGTGACTTCGCCTTGTGTGCCATAAGGACTATTTCTTTTATCATGAGCATGAAAGGGTGGATTGATATGGGTTATACACATGATTCCTTTGTCATATCATTTTTGTATACTCATATATGTTTCTTATAAATGTATGCATCATATTTCAAGTGGTATTTTCATTTTCATACATACATATATATGATTTATTATGCTAAGTTAAAAAATATTAATTTTTATAGCACAAATTATTTCTTACTAAGCTTGATTTAGTTCTTAATGTCAATTGGTTTTTCAATTAGTATCACATACAAGCTTATGCATTATTTGAAAAAGGGAAAAGGTTTTCTAAAATTTAAAATAATTTCATAATATTTATGTTTATCTACAAATGGTATATCAACATTTGTTTTGCCACCTACAAGCGGTACATCAAATTTTTTTTTGATATAAGTAGTTTCAAAATTTTGTTTTAAATTGGTAGGATAAATATGTTTTAAAAAGGTTTTCAAAATTTTTCTTGAAATGTATTGCATATACGCAAGGGGAGCTTAACATCTCCTCCATATATAGATTCATAGATATCTTAAGGGCACAATTGAAATGGGCTTGTGGTATCTGAAAACCGGACACTTTCCATGATTAGTTTTTCGGATGCTGACTATGCTGGTTGTAGAGTGGATAGGAAGAACACAAGTGAAACTTGTCAATTTTTAGAAATTGTCTTGTTTCGTGGTCTTCAAAAAAACAAAATTCTGTAGCCCTCTCAACCTCCGAGGCGGAGTATATTGCGGCCGGGGCTTGTGTGCACAAGTCCTTTAGATGAAACATACTCTCCTTGACTATGATTTGCATTATGATCATATTAAAATATTTTGTGATAATATTAGTACAATTCATTTGACTAAAAATGCAAATCAACATAATAAAACAAAGCACATAACAATTCGATATCACTTTCTTAGAGATCACAATGAGAAAGGAGATATTGAAATTGATTATGTTTCAACTGATTTTTAACTAGCAGATATTTTTACTAAACCACTTGATTTCAACCGATTCTCTTTCATTTGTGGTGAACTAGATGTTTGTATTATATATTCATTAGTTTTTCCTTATTGGTATCATTTTTTTAAAATCTATATTTGTTTTGCTTACCCTCTTTAATACAAGACAAAAAGGGAGAGAAGTATTTATTGAGTTTGTTCATGCTCATTTACAATGCCTTTATCATATCATATAACTAGTTCAAAATCTGTACTTGATAGCTAGCATAACTTGAGAGGGAACTTTTTCAAAGTTCTTTCCTTCTATTTATTTTTAAATAACTCATATGTTTTGTCATCATCAAAAAGGGAAATTGTTGGCCCAATTCATTAGTTTGTTCATGCTCATTTACAATGCCTTTATCATATCATATAACTAGTTCAAAATCTGTACTTGATAGCTAGCATAACTTGAGAGGGAACTTTTTCAAAGTTCTTTCCTTCTATTTATTTTTAAATAACTCATATGTTTTGTCATCATCAAAAAGGAAAAATTGTTGGCCCAAAGGTTACAATGTCTGATTTTGGGTTTTGATGATAACAAAGCATATGAGGTTATTTGGTACCAATCACGTTCAAGAGTGTGTTTCAGGGTTCAAGAAGATGTAACAGATTTCTTTCTCTAAAAGAAGGTGTTGATAACTCAGGGTACTCAGTAACGGGATTGAAGCTTAAAGCACCAAACGTCGCTATTAGAAAAGCCAGCTTGAAGATTCTTATAGTCGATTAGAACCTTGTAAGAATTTAGTTTGTTAAAGAGTAGAATATAAATTTGAGACTCAAAGATACACACGCACGCACAAAAAAAATGCACATTTTTAAGAAAATCTCCTTATGGTTATTCATCAAGTTAGTTCATCTTGTAGTTCTATTTCTAATGTGAAACTCTGATTCTGGGTTAGGGTACAGAAAAAGAAAAAGAAAAAGAAAAAATAGTTAGTATTCATATTTACAACAAATTAATCTCCTTACGGTTATTCATCGATTTTGTCCACGAGAACGCTTTCCACTTTCCCAATGCGATCTCTTCAGAAGAGATTTAGATTGCTCAGCCTCTTCGTCAACTTCTCATTGAGTCTATCCACTTTGCTTTCTGTTTTCTTCAATTTCGATCTATGTTTCTTTTGATTTGTCCTCTTTGAATTTTTCATGCAACGGATCATCTCATTGTCCGCAACATCATGTGGCAAAGTATCATCAACCTGCAAAGAGACACATCCAATATTGTTAGACATCAATGAAAAGTTATTGATGATACTTTGCCATATGATGTTGCTGATAATGAGATGATCTGTTGCATGAAAAATTCAAAGAGGACAAATCAAAAGAAATATAGATCGAAATTGAAGAAAAAAAAAGCAAAGTGGATAGACTCAAAAAGAAGTTGACGAAGAGGTTGGGCACATATAAATCTCTTCTGAAGAGAGCGCATTGGGAAAGTGGAAAGCGTTCTCGTGGACAAAATCAATGAATAACCGTAAGGAGATTAATTTGTTGTAAATATGAATGCTATTTTTCTTTTTCTTTTTCTTTTTCTTTTTCTATACCCTAACCCAGAATCAGAGTTTCACATTAGAAATAGAACTACAAGATGAACTAACTCGATGAATAACCGTAAAGAGATTAATGTGTGTATATCTTTGAGCCTTAAATCTATATTCTACTCTTTAACAAACTTGTTTCTTACAAGATTTTAATCGACTACAAGAATCTTCAAGCTGGCTTCTCTGATACTGACATTGATATTGAGAGCTTTGAGTTATGATCCCGTATTTGAGTACCCTTGAGCCATCAATACCTTCCTTTAGAGGAAGAAACTTGTTAGATTTTTTTGAACCCTGAAATACACTCTTGAACTTGATTAGTACCAAATAACTTCATATGCTTTGTTATCATCAAAACACAAAATCGGGAATTGTAACCTTTGGGCCAACATATAAAGGGTCATTGGGATTTTATTGAGGAAGACTAAATTGAATTGAAAAATAAAGAAAAAGTTAAAGTTAGAAAATTCTTAGTCTCTTCTCAATGTAACCACGTAGCAAGGGCTAGACAGGTCGATCCACAGGGAAGGATGCGATGAAAGTTTTTCGGAACGAATTCTCTAACAAATAGCTTGGAAAAAAATTATGATTGTAAGCAAAGGTTTTAAATAGAAAAAACAGGCATAACCAACTAATCATCTACCACAACCAAACACTTGTCTATAAAAATAAATATCATATTGAACCTATAATGATTAACCCTAGATTTGTTGCTTCAAACTCAAGGAAGAAAAGTAAGATAGAAAGTAAACCCTACTTACAATACATTAGACAAAATTAAGCATTGGTTTATCGAAGTCTCAAAGTTTAGCATAAGAAAAGCAGTTTTAACTTAATGTTAAGCCATCAAAGCATCTAAGTATAAACCAAAAATAATTATTAAATAGTATACCCTAAAGCTAGTTTAACTCCATTCATGACTAATCTTCAAGAATTATTTACTAGCTCTAGGGTTTCTAACATGCATAGAGTTCAATCAATTTATTTCTATAGATCTAGGTTTTAGTTGGTGAGAGATTAGCAAGCTACTAAAAAATTAGTTACACATAATCATGGTGGAATTAAGCATGGTATTTAAAGGTTGTATAAAAGAGATAAAACTGAAATAAAAGAAACATAAATAAAAATAGCAATAAAAGAGTGTGAAAGAAAATAAGGACATTTTATTGAATCTGTCACCATCTCAGTACAAAGCCTTCTCCTCTCTTCAAATCCTCTTCAAAGTAGAAAGTAAAATAATACAAAGGAAATTTAGAAAATAAATGGCTAACAAATAATCCTATACTCAATCTCTGAGATGCCTTTGCTCTGTTGCACTTCAGGGGTATTAATAGGAGATTTACGAAGTAGAGTCCTAGTACAGCACATCCACCAAAACTCGACGTACGCGGCCCCAGGATGGCGAGTTTTCGCTGCCAAAAAGGGGAAGTCGCGGCTCATTTGTGGAATCTAGTCACGCGCTTTAGCGCGTGGCTTCATCTCGTATGTTTATGTGGAGATCTATCCTAGGAATCTTCATTTGATCTCTGAATTTTGAAATATATTCTATCTCTTGGTAACTTGAGACACAAGTTATTTCCAAATTCGAATTTAGTTTGGATTTTCTTTCTCTTTCCAAATAGATTTCATTTTATCCTCATCTTCTAGGACTTATAGTGCAAGTAAGTGGGTTTGAATAGGAGTCCACATCTATCTTCAATTGGGATGAGGATTTATCTTGTTCTACTCTTCTCTTTATCTAGAATTTAAATTAAATTAATTTAAAACCCAAATTCAAATAGAATAGAATAGAAGTTTCCTTTATCTCCCCAATTAATCTTTTTTGTCATAATAATTGTGGGCTTTGGGCTTCTTTTGTGCTTTCTCTTAGATTATGGAGGCCCATACATTACTAAACAATAAATGAATTAAATAGTAATGTTTAACAAAAATTAAGCATGAAAATGTGAATAATAATATGTATTATTGATGACCAATCAGGATTGAATATTCATAACAATAAATTCCATTGAAAATCTAGTTTTTACTTTCAAAGAGAAACAGTTTCAAAATTTTCTTTTGTGCTCTTATTTTCAAAGTTTTAATTGAGTTTTTCTACTCTTAAAATCTCTCTTTTCTGATTTTCACTCTCACATACATCCTTGAGCTTCAAATTTACATTTTACTTTATAGGGTTTTGTAAAAGAGTTATAAAGAGAGTGTTTGTGATCTCTTGATCACTAAAAGCTTATTATCTCAATTGACTTTGTGCTGTCTCTGGTGTAGAGGATTGAGTTGGAGAGTTGTGTACTCTGAGTGGTTGTAATTCCTTATTGTAAGGTCCCTTTGTGAGAGATCCAATAATGGATAGTGAAATCCTTCACGGTGGTGAAGGTGTGGACGTAGAGCGATAGCTCGAACCTCGAAATAAATCTTTTTGTTTGCGATTGCCTTATTGTCTCTATTTACTTGTTTATCATTTATTCATTTTTGTCGACCAATACTCATCTCAACAAGATAGCAATTGAGCACTTCAACTCTTATCGAGAGGAATCACGGAGAAGAAATTCAGAGCCCTTCACGGGGAATCTGGCTTCAAGTCTTGTTTCGAGTGATCGATTGCATCATTCATCTTAAATTGATTAGAAATTGCATTTGATTAGCTATACACCTATTCACCTCCCCTCTAGGTGTACTTTTAATTGGTATCAGAACTTTGGTCTCTAGAATTTGGCTTAACCACCTTAGAGAGATCCTAGTTGCTAATCATTTTATTGACATCTTCATTTTCATCCACTATAGTAAAAATGGCAGAAGATATTAAGATCCCTTCCAAGTTTGATGGCCTTAACATTCCCACATGGAAGGTTAAGATGACCGTGTTTTTACAATCTGTAGGAAGCCGGTTGCAAAGGTGATGACTAAACCCTTTAGTGTACCCGCTGGTGATAAGGACACTTGGTCCGACATTGCCACCAAGAAATTTAATGCCAATTCAAAGGCACACTATGTGTTGCTTTAAGCCTTGAACGATGATGATATAGCTAGGGTTATTCATTGCAAATCCGCCCACGAGATTTGGTCACACCTAATGGTCACTCATGAGGGAACATCACAAGTTAAGAGGCTAAACTTGATCTCTTGCTATCCCAATATAAGAACTTCACTATGGATGAATATGAGTCCATTTATGATATGGATACAAAATTTACTAAAATAACTTATGGTTTTGCTTCTTTAGGTGATGTCATTGACAATGATCAAAAAGTACGGAAGGTCATTCATGCACTTTCACCCTCATTGAAAGTCAAGGCTACTACATTGAAGAAGCTAAATGATAAAAAAAAGATGTAGCCCATCGGACTTATCGGCAACCTTAAGACACATGAGATGAAGAGGAAGGCTAGAGAAGAAACGGCGCCGCAAATGAAAAAGATGATTGCCTTCAAGTCTACTCCCACCATCTCCAACGATGATGAAGAAGAAGAAGATGATGAAGATCTTTCTCTCCTTATAAGAAATGTAAGGAGGATGTACAACAAGGCAAAGATCAACAATAGAAGACGATGACAAGGAAGGATAAAAAATAAAATCATTTGTTTCAACTGTCAGAAACCCGGACATATTGCCGAATGTCCGAAAATCAAAAACAAGCCATCTTCCTCAAACAAGCCATCTACATCAAAGAAGCCATATAAGAAGAAAGCTCTCAAAGCTATATGGGATTCAGAAAGTGAATCCGAAGAGGAGATGAACACGACAAATTTGTGTTTCATGGCAATGATAACACACCTAAGGTAACTTCTAAACCATCCCTTGATGATTGTGATTTAACTATGGATGAATTAGGAGATGCAATTGTAGAACTTTCAAATTATTAAGATTTTCTGAAGAAAAAACTATCTAAAAATAAAAAAGGAAAATGAAGTTCTTCAAAATAAAATTATTACTCTTTCTAAAGAAAAGGATGATTTATCTTCCACTCTTTTATCTACACAAAAAGATTTTGATGCATATAAGATTTCATGTAAAGCAAAGTTTCACATGATTGATGAAAATGAAATTTCTACTTAAAAAACTAAAATCAACACTTTGGGAAATATTTTAAAGAAATGTGAGTTTGATAAGGCTAGATTAGAGGCCATGTTTTCTAGAAATTTTTTTCAAAGAAACATATTCATGCTACTCATGCTCACAGTTCTAAATCACATACTAAGCATGCTCATGTTTCACATGCTTATCATACATCATGCATTTAAGTATGGTAGAGTTTATTTATGTACTTATTGTGGCCAAAAGTGTTACTTAGCTAAATTTTGTTTTGATCGCATAAATACTTCTAATAATCATATTTGGGTTCAAAGTACTAATGTCATCGGACCCAAGAAAATATGGGTACCAAAATCAACAACTTCATTATTTCATGTAGATACGCATTAAGGCTCCAAGACATAAGGAACGGTGGTATCTTTATAGTTGTTGCTCATGGCACATGACTTGGGACATCAATAATTTTGCAACTCGATCTGTAGGTCACCTAGATGAGGGTGAATAGGTGACAAGCTAATCTAATACAAACTAATGCGAAATTAAAAACTATTAAGCTAATATACAAAGTATAACACAAGAGTGTAGCTGAATTCTCCGTGAAGGGCTCTGGACTATCTCCTCAAGATTTCTCTAGATTAAGAGTTGAGGTGCCACTATGGTTCTCTTAGTTGGATACAAGTGCGAGCAAACAACCCAAGCATATATATCAATTTAAGCACACGAGAATATCAAATATGTAAAAGATACAAACAATAATAGAATGTAAGATATAAACACAAGTGAGAGAGAAAGAGATGAGCAATCGTAAATACGAGAGATTTGTTTCGAAGTTCGAGCACACTTGCTCTACGTCCCTGCCTTCAACACTATTAACGATTTTCACCATAACGATCCCGTAAAATCACTCGATGCCGCAACACCTACAATGAATTCACACTAGACTCTTGGACTCACAAGTCCCTCACTTGTTCCCGCAAGAACAACACAACACGAACCCACAAGTTCGCTGAGGCCGCACCTCTACAACACTCTCCAAGACAAGGTGGAACACTTGGTGATCTCTTCTCTTTGCTCACCAACAAACACTCTCACATACAAAGTTTCTATAAGATAGATAAGGCTATAAAAGCTCAAGCAGAAAAACTTGGATAGATTTGAAGATGAAAACTCAAGAAAGCTTTTGATAAAATCAAGAGATTCACTCTTGAAAAACTCCTTTTGATTTAAAAATAAAATCTCTAAAATCATGTTGAAAAACTTCTGTGGAAGATAAGAAAATAGCTCTAGAAAACACTCCTAAAATCTTAACCAAAACTAGCCCAAAACGCCCTAATTTTATAGGCTGCAGAAAACAAGCCATTGGGGGCCAGATGGCCTGTCGGTCGACTGGCCGGTCGACCGGCCAACGGTCATATTTCAAACCGTTGGGGTTGGCGGTCGACCGTCTATTCGACTGCACCCAGGTCTTGATCGCTCGGTCGATGAGTCGACCGAGGCAAGAACCAAAGAGCACTGCTCTCTTGGTCGATCGACCCTAGGTCGACCGGGGCCAGATCCAGAGAGCAAGCTCTCTGGATCGGTCGATCGTCCGGTCGACTGGCCCTCAAGCAGGCTCTTTGTACGTTTTTATGCACATCGGTCGACTGACCTCTGTTCGGTTGACCGGTCGGTCGACCACCAGAAGCCTAGGTCAGGGTTTTGTAGGAATGAAAACTTGGTCTTTTAAAACCCATAAAATTTTATTAAATTCCATAAAAATCGGAAAAAATAGGTTCATTGAAATACATTGAAGTACAAATATGTGTGATCAAAAATCAACACATATTATAAACACATTGAACTATTTTTGCGATATAGAAATTTAGACTTTAAACAAAAACCGGTATTTTTCAAAATCAAACTTTTAAAAATGAAAACTGGATTTTTTTCAAAACTTGTTCGAATACAAAAACAAGATATTTAAACACTATTGAAGTATAGTATGTATGGATATGACCAATACATATATAAGATAAAATATCTATGATTTTGACAATTAAGCTCAAAATAAGTTTTGATAAATACAAGACTTAAACACATGATATAGTTTTTCAAAACAATATGAAGCATCAATGTGTATGGATGAAATCCAATACACATATAAATCATGTAAACTTGTTTTAATGAACTCTATTCATGAAACCAAAGATGTAAGCTTTGAAGCTCAAAATCAAAATGATATTTTCAAAAACTAACACTATTTCTTATGAAAACACATAGAAATTTTATGTGTGTGTATATGAGCTTGAGCAATCCACAACTAATCTATTATTTATATTTTATCTAAAAATAAAGTCTTAACACTTACAAATACGACTCAAGTCTTGAAAATCTTCTCTTGATTCCTCATCTTGACTTGATCCAAATCTTGATCCAAAGAGCTAAACTCCTCTTGAGTACTTGATGTGATCTTGATGCGCGAGCTCTTGAATCAACACGTGCTAACTTCAAAACTTGACTTCGAATCTTTTTTTAAAACTAAACACCGACTAAAACTTGATCAAATATCTGAAATTATATAAACAGAGGATCATTAGTACTATAACTACATGAGTTAATCATCATCAAAACTAGAGTGATGGGCCTTTGGGCCAATAATCTCTCCCATTTTGATGATGATAAAACTCATGGAGTTATATATATATATATGGATTAAAGAAAAGCTTCATAGAAGCTTCCCCTCAACTCATGCATAGAAATTAACAATAAAGATATTCAATAAAAGCTCATAAACAAAACAGATATATATGCATAAATAATAATATAAGCATGCATATATAAACTCTAAATTCTTCTCCTCCTTTTGTGAATTCATCAACAAAGAGGTGAAGATAAACAAACAATATAAAAGATGTATATGTGATATACATTCATGAATAAGTTAGCTCCCCCTACATACATGCATACATGGGGAAGGGATGACTAGACCCTAACCCATATAAGCATAATATACAATATATAAACAGAGATGTTAAGCTCCCCTACACACATGTACCACATAAAGAAGAGAGATCAAGCTCCTCAATATGTAAAATACACTCAATATAGAAGATTACGATCCCCTTGCATATAAGCAATACATATCAACCAAAATTTTTAAGAAATTTTTGAAACCACTTTTAAAACAAATTTTGAATTTCTTAAAGTCAATAAAACAAATTTTGATATCAATTGAAATCAAATAGTAGTTGACAAAAATAAATGTTAGCATCACTTGTAGATAAACAAATATTTTTAAGATATCAATAGTAGATTTTTATACCAATTGAAGGTGAAACATGAAGGACATTTTTATACCAAAAAATACCAATTGAATTCAATGCATAAGCTTGTGAAAATATCAATTATCATTTAAAATTAAAGTTAAGCTTAGCAAAAACAGTTTGTGCTTAAAAAAAATGTATGGATATTATAAAATAAGCATAATCTAAATCATATATATGTATGTATGAAAATAAAAATACCACTTAAATTTAAAGTATACATATATAAGAAAACAAAATATGAGTATAACAAAAAAAATGAAACAACATGAAGATCATGTGTATAACTCATATCATCCACTCTTATCATACACATGTTAAAAAGATGTTCAATAAGATACGCAAGGTATGGTCACCCATCCAACCACCCTTTAAAGGTAGAAGTTTTCAAAAATAAGATTTGAAAATAGTTGTGATTGAAAATACTATCAAATGAAGAATAAATAACTAGTTTAACGTAATTTTTGAAAAGCAAGTTAAAGATCCTTCAAATATGAAGACAAATCATATATCCCATGAAATATGTATATTACACAAAAATTGGCACTCAAGATTAATAAGCACATATATAAGCTCATGAAAATCAAATCATGAGTAAACATAAAAATGTAAGTGCACAATAATTATGTAAATGACATATTGATGAAAATAAATAATAAAGCTCAAATAAAAACTCAAATCAAATTCTTTTCACAAAAATATGATATATCATATTAACATGTAAGATCATCAAAACTAAAACATACAATGTACAATCAAACAAATAATTGAGTACATAAAAGGAATGGAGTATGTAAAGCATGTATCTCAAAAATTGTACATGTATAACACAGTTTTAATAAAATATGCATATCAACATGATATAAGCATAAAATCATACAACATGAATAAAAAATAGGCATGTAGATCTATTGAAAATATGAATAAAGTTTTTCAAAAATACATGCATAGCTAAAAATCAATTAACTCAACATTAAGTACAAAACTATATATGATTGAGTCTAGGTCACTATACTAGCATATAAGCATTAAAAGCATTTTTAAAGAGGAGGAAGAAATGGTTACCAAACCAATGTAGCCAATTCATTTCTCCAAAACAAGAGGTGGTCCTCCCACCCTGCTTTCTTGATAGTGATGCATCAAATAGGTATGTCTATCAACCTCCAAATGCATCTACCACCCAGACACTAATCCTCTCACGTTTTGTGAGAGCCCACACCTACATCATAAACAGTAGTGAGAGATTTGGTACCCATATCTTTTTGGATCCAGGGGGTTAGCATTATAAGGAACCCAAACACTTTTATTTGCAAAATTTAAATGATTTTATTCTATCAAAACAAAATTTTGCTAAATGGCCTTTGCGGCCGCAATGTGTACATATGTACACTCTAGCATACATATGAGAATGATGTGTATGAACATAGTGTGTATGTGATGTATGCCGTGTAGGATATGCATGAGTATGTGAAACTTGTTTCTTGTGAAATATAGATTCCAATCTAAAGTGGTTAAATGCACATTGGCTCAAAGTAGAGCCCAAACAATCAATGTTCTTCTTCAGTGAACAAATATCTTTTTCAATCTTGAAAGAAGCAACATAAGAAACATGAGAAACAACAATCTTTATCTTTTTTGAAATGAAAATCTTTTCTTCTTCAATTAAAACAATTTTCTTTTTCAAAGACTCATTTTCATTTAAAATAGTTTCTTTTTCTTTTTCTACCAAAGTAATTTTCTTTTAAAGATTCATTTTCTTTTGAAATAATTTCAAATTTATTTTTAAAAGAATCTTTTCTCTTAACAAATAAATGTTTTCCTTTTTAAACTTATTATTTTCATCTTTTCACAAATCATATTTTTGAAGAAGTTTTTGACAAAAAGATGCAAGCTCATATAAGGTATGTCAATATCTTCTTCTAATTTAGATTCAGAATTTACCTCAAGGGGGTCATTTCCTTGAACTATGTAGCATGTGTTGGAAGCATCATTTCCATCATCCGGGTCACTTTCCTTATGATGTGGCGTTTGTTCTCCAAGGGAGAGAAGAGTGTTCCAAACTACAAAAGTCGATTCTATATTAGAAACCCTAGATAGATAATCATCATTTAGGATGTTTTTTTGGAGCTGGATAGCTTTTGTGTTAACCTCAAGATATTTTTCATTTATAAAATATGAATCCTTAATAGTGACAAAATAAACATGAATTCCTAGGGCTTTAAGATACATAGACATTTTAACTTTCCAAGTTTGGAGGTTACGAATGTCAAACAAGGGAGGTGCCATGAAGTCCATATGTGTGTATAAAAAAATATTGTGATTAGCTAAATGAGGATCTTTAACTCTAGGTTGTTGACCCAAATCAGAAGCACCAAGCTCTGATACCAATTGTGGATCACCTAGAGGGGGGTGAATAGATGACAAGCTAATCTAATACAAACTAATGCCAAATTAAAAGCTATTAAGCTAACACGCAAAGTATAACACAAGAGTGTAGCTGCATTTTCCGTGAAGGGCTCTGGACTATCTCTTCAAGATTCCTCTAGATTAAGAGTTGAGGTGCTACTATGGCTCTCTTGGTTGGATACAAGTGTGAGCAAACAAACACCCTAAGCATATATATCAATTTATTCACAAGAGAATATCAAGCATGTAGAAGATAAAAACAATTATAGCATGCAAGATATAAACACAAGTGAGAGGGAGATGAGCAATCGCAAACATGGGAGATTTGTTTCGAGATTCGAGCACACTTCCTCTACGTCCCCGCCTTCAACACTATGAAGGATTTCCAATATAACGATCCAGCAAGATCACTTGGTGCCGCAGCACCAACAACGAATTCACACTAGACTCTTGGACTCACAAGTCCCTCACTTATTCCCGCAAGAACAACACAACACAAACCACAAGTTTGCCGAGGCCACACCTCTACAACACTCTCCAATACAAGGTGGAACACTTGGTGATCTCTTCTCTTTCATCACCCATAAACACTCTCACAAACAAAGCTCCTATAAGATAGATAAGGCTATGAAAAGCTCAAGCTTGTGTGAGAAAAACTTGAATAGATTTGGAGGTGGAAAACTCAAGAAAGATTTTGATAAAATCAAGAGATTCACTATTGAAAACTCCTTTTGTCTTGAAAATGAAAGCTCTAAAATCTTTTTGAAAAATGTATGTAGAAGATAAGAAATAGCTCTAAAAACACACCCAAAATCTTAACCAAATCTGGCCCAAAACACCCCAATTATAGGCTGCAAAAAACTAGTCGTTGGAGGCCAGATGGCCTCCAATGGTCATATTTCAGACCGTTGGGGTTGCCGGTCGATCGCCCGATCAACCGAACCAGGTCTTGACCTGTCGGTCGATCGCTCGATTGACTGAGACAAGAACCAGAGAGAGCACTGCTCTCTTAGTCGGTCAACCGCTCGGTCGACGGGGGTCAGATCAGAGAGCACTGCTCTCTTGGTCGATCGACCGGGGCTAGATCCCGGCTCTGTGCATATTTTGTGCACATCAGTCAATCGCTCGGTCGACCGCCAGAAGCCCAGGTCAGGGTTTATAGGAATGAAAACTTGGTCTTTTAGAACCCATAAAATTTTATTAAATTTCATAAAAATCACCAAAAATAGGTTCATTGAAATACTTTAGAGTACAAATATGTGTGATAAAAAATTAACACATATTACAACATATTGAACTATTTTTGAGATATAAAAATTTAGCCTTAAAACAAAATCCCGTATTTTTCAAAATCAAACTTTTAAAAATGAAAACTGGATTTTTTCAAAACTTGTTCGAATACAAAAACAAGATATTTAAATACTATTGAAGTATAGTGTGTATGGATATAATCAAATACACATATAAGATAAAATCTCTATGTTTTCGACAATGCTCAAAATAAGTTTTGATAAATACAAAACCTAAATACATGATATAGAAACATAAAATAAGTTTTTCTAAACAATATAAAGCATCAATGTGTATGGATAAAATTTAATACACATATAAACCAATGTAAACTTGTTTTGATGAATTCTATTCATGAAACCAAAGATGTATGGTTTGAAGCTCAAAACAAAAACGGTATTTTCAAAAATTAAAACTATTTCTTATGAAAACACATATAGAAATTTTGTGTGTGTGTATGAGCTTGAACAATCCATAACTAATCTATCCTTTACATTTTATCTAAAAAAAATCTTAACACTTACAAACACGACTCAAGTCTTGAAAATCTTCTCTTGAAAATCTTGTCCTCATCTTGACTTGGTCCAAACCAAGATCCAAAGAGGTAGACTCCTCTTGAGTACTTGATGTGATCTTGATGCACGATCTCTTGAATCAACATGTGCTAGCTTCAAAACTTGACTTCGAATCTTTTGTTGAAGCTAAACACCAACTAAGATCTTGATCAAATACCTGAAACTATATTAACACAAGACCATTAGCACTATAAATACATGATTTAATCATCATCAAAACTAGAGTGATGGGCCTTTGGGCCAACACTATCAAGGTATCATGAAGGTGGCACCGTCACCTTCGGAGATGACTCAAAGGGTAACATTATTGGTATAGGTAACATTATAATTTGTTCATCTCCATTGATTGAAAATATTATTTTAGTTGATGGTTTCAAGCATAATCTCTTGAGTATTAGTCAACTTTATAATCGAGGTTCCAAAGTTATTTTTGATGATTCTTCTTGCAATGTTTTAGATGGTAAAACCGATGCTTGCATTCTTTTCGAATTTCGTGAAAATAATGTATATATTATTGACATGCTAAATTTAGATTGCAATGCTACATGTTTAAATACTTTCAATAGGATTCTTGGTTTTAGCATAGAAGATTAGGCCATGTATCTTTGACCATCTATCTAGAATTAACTCTAAGGAATCGGTGAAGAATATTCCTTACTTGAAATCCGAAAAAGACCGCATTTATGATGCGTGCCAACATGGAAAACAAACCAAGTCCTCTTTCAAACCAATCAAGGATATCATGACATCTAAACCATTAGAAATAATCCACATGAATTTGTTTGGTCCTACTAAAACCAAGAGTTTAAATGGAAACCATTTTGTTTTTGTATTGGTTGATGATTTTTCTTGTTTTATATGGGTTTTCTTTTGGAACATAAAGATCAAGCCTTTTCGCATTTTAATGTTTTAGAAAAGGATTGAAAAAGAAATTTTTTTTTAATTTTACGCATAAGAAGTGATAGAGATGGTGAATTCATTAATGTGAAGAAAATAGAATTAGGCATGAATTATCTTTCCTAGAACTCCACAATAAAATGGAGTCGTGAAAAGGAAGAATCATACTCTTCAAGAAATGGCTAAGATAATGATTAGTGAAAACGGACTCCCTCAATATTTATGGGCCGAGGCCGTAAACACTTCATGTTACATATCAAATAGAAATTTTTTTTTTTGTAAAAATACTTTCAAAACTTCTTTTGAAATTTACTATTTAAGAAAGCCTAATGTTTCTTACTTTAGAGCTTTGGATGCAAATAATTTGTTTTAAACACCAAAGTTAACTTTGAAAAATTGATGCTAAGGCTTTTGAAGCTATTTTTGTTGGTTATTCTAACTCTAGTAAGGCTTATAAAATCTTTAATAAATCTGCTTTAGCAATTGAAGAATCTATGTATATTAAGTTTGAAGAATCTAATGATTTTGTTAAGACTGTTGTAAAGAATGATTCTCTAGGTGAAGACATAGAGAAAGTAACCTTGAAGGACTCACCTATCCAAGAAGATAAGCCAAAGCTTGATGAACTAGGTGAAGTTCAAGAGGTTGAAGTGGCACCAATATAATCACTTCCAAAAGATTAGAGATATGCTACAAGTCATCCCTAAGAACTAATCATAGGTGATGTATCAAAGGGGGTAACTACTCACTCCAAAATCTATCATTTTTGTGACAATTTTGCTTTTATTTCTCATATAGAGCCAAAGAACATGCTCGAAGTCGAGGGCGACTCATATTGATTGCTTACAATACAAGAAGAGCTCAATCAATTTGAGCGCAACCAATTTTGGCACCTTGTCTCTAGACCCCATGATAGACCAACAATTGGTACTAAATGGATTTTTAAGAATAAGTTGGATGAGTCGGGTAATATTGTTAGGGTTAAAGCTAGATTAGTGGCCCAACATTACACCCAAATCAAAGTTATCGATTTTGAGGAAACGTTTGCACCTGTAGCACAGCTTGAAGCCATACAAATTACACTTGCTTTTGCTTCTTACAAAAATTTCAAACTTTTTCAAATGGATGTCAAAAGCACCTTTTTAAATGATTTTATTGAAGAGGAAGTGTATGGTTGAATAACCCCCTGGGTTTATTGATCTTACACATCCGAATTTTTTTTCAAATTAGACAAAACTTTATATGATTTAAAACAAGCTCCTAGAGCTTGGTATGAAAGACTTTCAACATTTTGTATTTCAAATGGTTTTATAAAAGGTAAAGTAGATACCACTTTATTTACAAAGCATGTAGATATTGATATTTTTATTATTCAAATTTATGTTGATGATATTATATTTGGATCTACTAATAAAAGCTTTGCAAAAATTTTGAATCATGCATGAAGAATGAGTTTGAGATGTCTATGATGGGCGAGCTAAACTACTTCCTTGAACTCTAAATTAAGTAAAGAAGTGATGTGATTTTTATAAATCAAGCTAAATACACAAGGGAACTCATCAAAAAATTTGGGCTTGAAGGGGCATAGACGAGCAAAACTCCCATGGCTACCACAATAAAACTTGAAAAGGATGAATAAAGTATAAATGTTGACATTAAACTTTATAGAAGCATGATTGGTAGTTTACTTTTTTTAACAGTTAGTAGGGCAGATATTATGTTTAGTGTATGTCTATGTGCTAGATTCAAATCTTTTTCCTAAAGGGTTCCACTTGATTGCAGTAAAATGTATTATTAGATATCTTAATGGCACAATTGAAATGGGCTTGTGGTATCTGAAAACTGGACACTTTTCATGATGAGTTTTTCAGATGCTGACTATGCCAGTTGTAGAGTGGAAGGAAGAGCACAAGGGGAACTTGTCAATTTTTAGGAAATTATCTTGTTTCATAGTCTTCTAAGAAATAAAATTCTGTAGCCCTCTCAACCGTCAAGACGAAGTATGTTGTGGCCGAGGCCTGTTGTGCACAAGTCCTTTGGATGAAACATACTCTCCTTGAGTATGATTTGCACTATGATCATATTAAAATATTTTGTGATAATACTAGTACTATTCATATAATTAAAAATGCAAATCAACATAGTAGGATAAAGCACATAGAAATTCGATATCACTTTCTTTAGAGATCACTATGAGAAAGGAGATATTGAAATTCATTATGTTTCAACTAATTTTCAACTAGCAGAGATATTTAGTAAGCCACTTGATTTCAACAGATTCTCTTTCATTTGTGGTGAACTAAATATTTGTATTATATATTCATGAGTTTTTCCTTACTCGTATCATTTTTTTTAAAATCTATATTTGTTTTGCTTACCCTTTTTGATACATGGCAAAAAAGAGGAGAAGTATTTATTGAGTATTTATTGGTATTAATTTGTTCATGCTCATTTACAATGCCTTTATCGTATCATATAACTTGTTGAAATTTTGTACTTGATAGCTAGCATTACTTGAGGGGGAGCTTTTTCAAAGTTCTTTTCTTCTATTTATTTTTAAATAACTCATATGTTTTATTATCATAAAAAATGGGGATATTATTGGCCTAAGGGTTACAATCCCTGGTTTTGTGTTTTGATGATAACAAAGCATATAAAGTTATTTGGTACTACTCAAGTTCAAGAGTGTGTTTCAGGGTTTAAGAAGATGTAACAGGTTTTTCCTCTAAAGAAGGTGTTGATGACTCAAGGGTACTCAAGTAACAGGATTGAAGCTCAAAGCACTTAACGTCGCTATCAGAGAAGCCCACTTGTAGATTCTTATAGTCGATTAGAACCTTGTATGAATCTAATTTGTTAAAGAGTAGAATATAGATTTAAGGCTCAAAGATATACACACACACACAAAAATACACGTTTTCGAAAGTATAGTTTATTTTGTTTTTGACATATTTGGTTTTGATACTTATTCCACATTTTCTTAAAAAAAATTTATCTCAGTTTAAAACTTGTATCTCATTGCTATACATGTCTTCTCTCTTCCAAAATTCATACAAAAATTATTTAAAAATTTTCTTGATTTTTAAAACTGACCTAACCCAGTTTTTGGCCTAAGTCGGTCGACCATGCGGTCGACCGTGCCTATTACAGGCCAGTACGGTCGACCTCAGGACGACCGAACCTTTGGAAGAAGGGGTGTGCATGTTATGCACATTCCGGTCGACTGACTGGTTGGCCGATCCTCTTTTGTGGTTGATCGATGGGTCAACCGAATGCAACCATGTCGGCCTCGGTTAAACACGATCGACCGATCGGTCGAACGCTAGCCAACGGTCAAATTATTTAAAATGGTCGATCGGTCGGGCGGTTGACCGACAGACTGCCAGATTGGCAGTAACGGCCAAAATTTGAAATCTGTATTTTATCATGTTTTTTAAAACGTGGAGATTTGAATTCCTAGGTTTAATTCTTTCCTTTTTGACCTGGTATACAATTCTAAAAGTGTTTTTCTAAAACCTATATAAAGGATCATTGGAATTGAATATTCATAACAACAAATTCTATTGAAAATCTAGTTTTTGCTTTCAAAGAGAAAAAGTTTCAAAGTTTTCTTTTGTGCTCTTATTTTCAAAGTTTTAATTGAGTTTTAAGATCTTAAAATCTCTCTTTTCTGATTTTTCAATCTCACATACATCCTTGAGCTTTAAATTTATATTTTACTCTATACGATTTTGTAAGAGAGTTGTAAAGAGAGTGTTTGTAATCTCTTGATCACCAGGAGCTTGTTATCTCAATTGGCTTTGTGTTTCCTCTGGCATATAGGATTGAGTTGAGGAGTTGAGTACTTCGAGTAATTGTAATTCCTTATTGTAAGGTTCTTTTGTGAAAGATCCAATCGTGGATAGTGAAATCCTTCACGGTGGTGAAGGCGGGGACGTAGAGCGGTGGCTCGAACCTTGAAACAAATACTTTTGTTTGCTATTATTTTATTGTCTTTATTTACTTGTTTATCATTCGTTCATTTTGTTGATCAATACTCATCTCAACAAGATAGCAATTGAGCATCTTAACTCTTATTTAGAGGAATCACGAGGAGAAGTTCAGAGCCCTTCACGGGGAATCCGGCTTTAAGTCTTATTTTGAGTGATCGATTGCATCATTTATCTTAAATTGATTAGAAATTGCATTTGATTAGCTATACACCTATTCACCCCCTCTAGGTGTACTTTGACAAATAGCTGACCAGACGGCTGATCCGCTATCAAATTGAAAGATCTGCTCTTGAAATTTTCAGGCACTGTATAAATCCTTCCTTTCTCCTTCGTTTTTCATATAAGGGTTAAGACATGACTAAGTTTGTGGCAGAAAGAAAAATTTTCATAATTTTTCAAACTTTTGGGACATGTTTCTTGGATGATGTTATTGCTAGAAATTGGAATTATTTGCTTCATGAGGGTGATACTGATCATTATATCCCTAGTGTTGTTGAAGAATTTTACAACAAATTTACCCTTGACAATATTGACAACAATACACATAGTATAGAAATAAATTGGAGAGGAGAAAAGAAAGTTATGAATTTACAACTCTTATCAGATTTGACCAATATTCCTCTTAATCTAGGATGAACCAAGTACCCATAAATTTGGATGAATATTTTTATATGATGGGGGTGGATTGTAAATTTGCGAAGGGAGGAGGAATTGATGCCAAAACTGTTTACCATTATGTTTATGCAACATGTAGGTGGCTAGACACTAATGTGCTTGGGGTTTCACATGTTTCATCTTTCTACATGCAAGCACTTCACATTGTTCATTTTCTTATGACTTGAGATCAAAGTTTTTGCTTGTACCTTCAATTATTCAACACGATTTGTCACATTAAGGATGGCAAGCAACTAAACTCTGATCAACACTTAATTTGCCTATTCTTATCACCCAAATTTGTAGAGGTTGGATGCATGTGAATGAATATAATAAGATTTATCATGATAGAGTAAATATTACAGTTGAAAATAGGATATTACCATATATTGCTTCATGTCAAATAGATTGGACACCAGAAATTGCACATGCTAACATTCATGAGTTTGTCTCCTCAGAATCTTCCGATGAAGATGAAAATGAAAAATATTTTGCACGAGAACCTCCACAAGACAATAGGGAATTTATAAAAATACTTTGAAAAGGCATGCAAAACATATATAAATTGATTAAGGGACTGAGAAGGAAGAATCACCAACACCACCAATTAGCAGACCACAATGAGAGCGTGCGAAAATTAGCAAGAGAGGGAGAAGATCATGAGTTGTTTAGATTTAGGTCCAGGATTTATTTTTCTTTTATTTTTAGATTGGATTTTTATCTTTCTTTTTAGGATTTTTCTAAGCTTATTTAAAATTCTTTAAAAAAAATTCAAAAAGTTTAGCTAGCTTTTTGGGAATAAGGGACCAAAAGAAAATTTTAAAATTTGACGATGAAATCAATTTGAAATAATTTTTAATTCTTAGAATAGAGATGTAACTTTTTAAAATAAATACCATCTAGAATTTGTCCACATGATTATTGTTTCTCAAAAAATTGACATGTTAAAATCTTCTATTAATGTAAAAGAGGATTACAATAGGATCAATACACAAGTACAAAAGAGGAAAGAAAATCAACTTATCTCCTTTTTATTTTGTTGCTGGGTCTTCTTACAACAATGTGGATTGAATTTTGTTTTTCGATGATGAACTGACTTTGAAGCTTGGATCTCCTACCTCTTTGTTAAAGTACGGGGTAAAGTATAAACTTTTCACAACACCTAAAATATTAAGGAGATTAAAAGAAAACTTGTTTGCTTTAGCACAAGTTTATTAGGAGTCCTTTTTTCCTTTCTAATCCTCCTATTTACTTAGCTTTGCGTGGCTATGTAGGATCTAAATGTATGACAACACAAACACTAGAGGGGTGAATAGTATTTTTAAAAATCTAACAAGAAATGTAAATAACTTGAAAGAAAGTAATTATGCACAGAATAAATCTCAGAAAATGCAAATGCAAATACAAGAGATTTTTATCCTGGTTCGGTCCTCTTGACCTACATCAAGTCCCCAGATAACCCGCTTGAGATTTTTCTTAACCTGATTTTGAAACCTATAAAATCAAAAGCAGTACACCACTTAACAAATTTCTTCGCCAAATCTGTACACCTCTTCTTATTTCTAAGAAGACCTTTCTTTGAATGAATACAAATTGTCCTATAAGTCTTGACTTTTGTATGTGAATGAATCTACAAGAATCTTATAGGAAACTCTCAGTTTTCTTCACTATAGATTGAAATGGTGTGAAGAAAGATAAAAAGTAGAGAATTTTTATGAAGATCACAAATTTCAGAATTTTTACTGAAAATTATATGAACAAGAGTTGTGTTTGAACCCATGAACAACAATACCCCATTTTATAGCTAAAGAAATAGGACTGTTGGGGTAGTTATATAATTCAAATTTGAATGGAATGAGAGAAAAAAATAACAGAAAAATCAAAATAGATTAACAGTCAGAAACTATTCTTATAGTCGACTAGGAGTATGGATTAGTCGACTAGCCATAGTATATTTGCCTAACTTATAGTCACTAGAAAAAAGTTGTAGTTGACTAATACTGACAAATATCAGATATATATTTTTTGTAAAAGGGAGTTATTCGACTATATACAGTATTAGTCGACTAGGTTTAGAATATCTTTATGGACACTTAATGAACTGTGATTAGTTTGAATAATAAAACAGTTGTCAAAAGTTGTAGTCGACTAATAAGGATTTATAGTCGACTAATTTGACAAAGAGAAGCTAAACACTTTGTAAAACATATGTAGTAGACTAAGGTAAGATTCAGTCGACTAGAAGCAGTTAGTCGACTAGGGATTTGGTATAAGTCGACTAGGTTAAGTACCCGTGTGTTCAAGGCTTTTACATTTTTCTAAAAAATAATAAAAATTACAGAAAAATAGTATAAAAAACTTCTATACATTTGTGATTCATTAGCTCCATGTTAAGTCATACCTTCAGAGAAATTTGTTTAACAACCCTGCAGAATAAGTATGAGTATGTAGATATGATATATATAAATGTTTGTTATCATCAAAATCAGATATGATATATAAAGTTCCAACATTCTCCCCCATTTTGATGATGACAAACAAGTATGTATATGTGCAACAAGTATGTATATATGCAAGAGTATATAATTTGGTTAGAATCTCTTTTACTCCCCTGCAGAGAACATATATATATATATATATATATATATATATATATAATATATAAACATGAACATTCATGTCAAGTTCTCCCCCTGCATATAACATAACATGATACAGAACATAATAACATAACATATAAAACACAACATAATGCATAATTTTTCTCCCCTTTGTCATTAACAAAAAAACAAATAAGAACAAAGAAAAATCACATAGATAAAAAGAAAAGGTATAGTTATTACAAACCAGTTCATGCAAAAAACAAACAAACAGAGTTTGAGTATAAAAATAGAAAGCAGAAATATAAAAAAAGTGTAGGCAATGTAGATGAAAACCATGGCCCATTGACCATCAGATACTGGATCCCGATGGAGGAGGTGGAGGAGAAAATTGATTTGAGAATGCCAAGTATTTCTTGTTGAGTAGCCTCAAAAGTATCCATCTTAATTTGCATGTTTAAGAAATGATCATGAGTATACTTTGGTTATTGAGGAGAGTAGTTTGAGATTCCATCATTGAAGCTTGTTGGGTTTTGATCTCAGATACTTCAGTAGTTAGAGTATTGTAGTAAGCATCAGAGAAGAAGATTGAGATGGATGTTAGGAACTTTGGGAAGGAATATTGGTTGTGCTGGAGGAGTTTCAAGTAACTTCATATGAAGAAGAACGGATCGATCAAAAGGTTCAAAGAGTTTGGCAACATTAGTTTCAGATGCAAGATCAATCTTAAACTTGTGAAACACATGTGTGATAAAGCACCATATGGAAGAAATAAAGAGTGCTCCTTCACCATTGTGTCCAACATGATTTTAGCCCAATTAACTTCTACTCCAGCCATGATGGCATAAAAACACAGAGGCTAAATCAGGAGAATAGTAGTTGTAACTACCAGTTCTCGAACAAATATTGTAAGCTAAAATATGACTAATGAGTCATGGAATTGTTGCAGCTTATTATTTGTCATGGGTGGATCTTGACCGGGAAGATCGATCCAAAAAAACTTCATCATCGGTCATCTCAATTTCACTTAGATTTAGGCCATGAGAAGAATATGAAGAATACGACCTAATGACCTATGAGTTAGCTGAATTTTCATACCCTTAACTAATGTAGATAATAATATTGTCATCATTATCTTCATAGCTAAGGTTAGTATAAAAGAGATAAATCAATGAAGGGTAATAACCTTGTCTTGATTCAAAGGAGAACATGTCATGAAGACCAGTTTGAAGTAAGCATGAAGAGATTTCATACTCTGTAAAGTCAGAATAATTGACAAAATGTCCAGGAATGATCTCTAAAAGAGACAATCTAAGATAATCATCTTCTAAAGTAGGGTTTTTAAGAAAACCCAAAAATCAGCTTGAGAGGATGAAGATGAAGCTGAAACTTAGTCTTTTTTTATCTAGACATAGAAACAATAAAAGAAAGAGACTTACAAAGGGGAGGGAGGCTAAAATCCGCAATAATGGCAGAGAAAGCTAGAAGAAGAAGTGAGACCCAAACCTGATCGACGAGAAAAATAACAGCAGCAGAGTGGGAAAAAATGGTAGAAACCGATTTTTGAGGAGAAGAAGTAATTTGGGTAATGGAAAGAGAAATAAATGGTGGAGATTTAAAGTGAAAGAGATCAGATCCAAATATTAAGTCAAACAGGTTGGGTTTGCAAACAAATAACCCATTAAAAACACAGTTTTCAAAACTAGTTGACTAATTACAACATGTTGATTAATAATATTGAACATAAAGTTTTAAAAGCTATTTATAGAGGATTTTGGGATATCACTAACCCCTTAAATGTCTCTATAATGGGAATTCATTCCCCATTAAATTGGGAGAGTAGGTGTAATTGACCCACTTTTATTGTTTCCTATTATAGCAGAAATGCGCATCTCGCGTTGAATGCATAATTCATGTTTAGTAGTGAATGCGGAGCTCACAGGATCACGCTGAAGCTGAACTGTGACTGCTGTGTTCAAAGAGTGAACGTGACTCTCGCGTTTATAAGAGAGTATGAGACCAAAACGTGAGCCTCGCATTCGGGTATTATTGTCAATAATTTTTGATAGTTTACAGAACTCCCTCCAAAGTTTTCAAATTTTGCGGTTGATTGGGACAGGTTTCAAATACTTTAAACTTTATGTTGACTTGGACCTCATGACTGTATTGGCAATCTCTTTAAATGTCCTGAACTAGACCTTATTAGGATTCTGGTCTTCGTGAATGTAATGTTAACTGCTTTGAAGTACCACAGAGGGTCATCTTAAGTGTATTGTTGAACTTTGAAATGTATTCAGAGTGCAGTTTGGAACTTTTCTGAATTTTAATTTGCTTTTTGGTGTACTATTTTAATCATCGGATTTTTTTCTAGTGTAGTGTCATGCTGTTGCAAAAGTGAGGTCTCAGTCAGCAAATTTGTTGCACACTTCTTGTGTTTGAGAGAACGCGACTCTCTTGTGAAATGCGACTATCACATTTTGTTACTTTGAATGTGGCTTTTATTATGAAGACACGGACCTCATTTGGGTCTTGAGTTTGAAACGCGATGATCACTTTGTGAATTTTGAAACGCGATTCAGTTTCAAGAAAACGTGACTCGTGCTTGAAACGCGATGGCCGCGTTGGAGACTTCCAGATGCGATTCTCGTTGTAAGAAGAACACGGCTTCCCTAGCGCTGCGTGTCAAGCTCAGTTGAGCTTTGAGATTCACGCCACGAATCTCGACCATTCAATAGTCTATCAAAAGACACTTGGTCTTTCAGAAGTCATCATTTGACTTATCTTCAACCTTGAGCTCCGCGTTCAAGATTTCACAAAGCTTTCCAAGTTTTGTACATCTTCTTCTAAGATTAAGATTGTCACTATGGCTTCTAGAAAGAATTCCTCCAAGTCTAAATCGACTCAGGTTCTAGAATGGCCAACACCGTTTGTGCTATTCCTCCGCACGCAGCACCAATCTCAGGGGAGATTTATTAGTTTCGCCAAAACTTCAAAGAGTTTTAACTTTTCTACTTATTTGAAGTTCTGATCTTCAACGCGAGTCTCAAAAGACTCGTGTTCAAGAACATGAATTTCATGTTTGAAGTTTTGAACACAGATCTCGTGTTTGAGTCTTTGAACGCAGATCTATGTTTGAAGCTTTTAACACGGATCTTGCGTTTAAGGTATTAAACGTGAATATCGCGTTTTGAGTCTTTGAACGCGGATCTCGCATTCTAAATTTTTGAATGTGAATCTCGCATTTAAGGCTTTGAACGTGGATCTCATGTTTTGAGACTCGCGTTTGAACTTTACAACTTAGACTTTTCTAGTTTTTTAACTCTCTGTGATTTTTTCTTTGCGGTACAATATCCGACGATCCGTTGTCGAAGCATCATCACTTTGGTCACGAGGGATGGCCTAGAAAAAATTTCTACTTTAGTCTCCACCAGACTATGCACGTGTTCACCGACAAGGACAAGGAGCAAAATGCCAGGCTAAAGAGATGTAGTTCTTTAATTCTCAGAGAAATCATCTCGGATGGGAAGTTTGAGTCAAAAGACAAGAAGCTCATCAGAAAGTCAATGTTCTTCTTCATGGACTCTATTGATATCAATAACAATGATCTTTTTTACGGCAACTACAAGTGGCTTCGTCAAATTGGCAACTGACGTTTCTTTCTGCCCAATATAGAATGCATGGCCCTTCTATCTTATCTACAGTAAATGTCGATTCAACGATAGATAGATTACGATCTAACCAAGTTGCAGCAGGGTGTATAAATTGGAAAGATCATCAACCGTGGTACGGTTCCTATCGGTAGTGGTAGGGATATTACCAGACTATTATAGGCCTAGTAAGGTATGAATACCCGAGAGGTGTGACTTCCAATTAGGCAAACTCTTTCATTAACAGATTCATGGCCATGAAAGGTGACTTCCCGATAGGTCACCTAGAGGGGGAATGAATAGGCGACAAGCTAATCTAATACAAACTAATGCGAAATTAAAACTAATTATGCAATCTAAAAACTATTTAAGTTAACACACTAAGTATAACAAGAGTGTAGCTGAATTCCGGGTGAAGGGCTCTGGACTATCTCCTCAAGATTCCTCTAGACAAAGAGTTAAGGTGCCACTATAACTCTCTTGGTTGAATACAAGTGTGAGCAAACAACAACCCAAGCATGTATTCAGTTAAGCACAAATATATCAAGAATATAAAGAAGAACAATAAAGCATGCAAGATATATAAAGACAAGTGAGAGAGAGAGAGATGAGCAATCGCAAACATGGGAGATTTGTTTCGAGGTTCGAGCACACTTGCTCTACGTCCCGGCCTTCAACACTATGAAGAATTTTCACTAAAATCAATCCCGCAAGATCACTCGGTACCGCACAACACTTACAACGAGCTCCCTCAAGAACTCTTGGGCTCACAAGTCCTCACTTGTTTCCGCAAGAATAACACACGCTAGCACACTTGGTTGCCGAGGCCGTACCTCTACAAATTCCTAATAAAAAGGGGTGGAACACTTGGTGATCTTTTTCTCTTGATCACCAAAAAAACTCTCACAACAAATAATCCCTAGTGATAAATATAGCAATAGAAAGCTTAAGCTTGTGTGAGAAAACTAGATAGAATGAGTGAAGGAAAACTCATTAAAGCTCTTTTGAAAATACAAGAGATTTACTCTTGAAAACTCTCTTTTGGATATGAAAATGAAGCTCTAAAAAACATGCTTAGAAACTGGAAAAGAGCTGTAGAAATAACCTAAAATCTTACCCAAAATCTTGCAAAATGTCCCATTTATAGAGGCATCATAAAACTAGCTGTTGGAGCCAGATTGCCTGCCGGTCTACCGGCCAACGGTCAGATTTCTGACCTTTAGGGTTGCCAGTTGATCATACGATCGACCGCACCCAGGTCTTGACCTGTCGATCGACCGAGACCAGAATCAGTGAGCACTGCTCTCTTGGTCGGTCGAACGTACGGTTAACCAGGGCCAGATCAGGAGAGTAAGCTCTCTGTATCGGTCGACTGCCCGATCGACCGGCCCTCAAGCCAGACTTGTATACATTGCTTGTACACATCTGTCGACCGCTCGATCGATTGACCTCTGATTCGGTTGACCGGTGGTCGACTGCCAGAAGCCTAGGTCTGGGTTTTTAGGGATTAGAAAATTGACTTGAAAACCCTAAAAATTTTATTTAAACCCTATAAAAATCTACAAAATAAGTTCATTAAATACTTTGAAATCCAAATATGTGTGATAAAAATCAACACATATTACAACAAGTTGAACTATTTTTACGATAAAGATTTTAGCCTTAACCAAAAACCGTATTTTTCAAAATTAAACTTCAATTTGAAAATGATCTTTTTCCAAAACTTTTTCAATACAAAATAAGATATTTTAAACACTTTTAAAGCTTAGTGTATGGATATGACCTAATACACATATAAGATGAAATATCTATTTTTTGACATTATGCTCTAAAATAAGTTTTGACTTAAACAAAACTCAAACACCTGATATAGAAATATCAAATAAGTTTTTCTAAACGTTTGAATCATCAATGTGTATGGATGAAATCCTAAACACATATAAACTATATAAACTTATTTTGATGAATTCTATTTATGAAACCAAATATGTATTCTTTGAAAATCAGCCAGTTAAACTAAAATCAAATTTTCTAAAACTATTTCTTATGAAAACACATATAAATTTTATGTGTGTGTATGAGCTTGAGCAATCAACAACTAATCTATCCTTTATATTTTATCTAAAACACAAAATCTTTACACTTGTAAAATTAGACTCAAGTCTTGAAAATCTTTTCTTGAAAATCTTCTTACTCCATCTTGACTTGGTCGAAATCTTGATTCAACGAGCTAGACTCCTCTTGAGTACTTGATGCGATCTTGATGCGCGAGCTCTTGAATTAACATGTGCTAGCTTCAAAATTTGACTTTGAATCTTTCGTTGAAGCTAAACACTGACTAAGATCTTGATCAAATATCTAAAATCAAATAAGCACAAGATCATAAGTACTATAACTACATAAGTTAATCATCATCAAAACTAGAGTGATGTGCCTTTGGGCCAACAATCTCCCCCGTTTTGATGATGACAAAACTCATGGAGTTATATTGCATGGATTAAAGATAAGCTTCAGGGAAGCTCTCCCTTAACTCATGCATAGCAATAAACATAAAGATTTTCAATAAAGCACATATAAACTAAACATATATATGCATAAACAAAAAATCATAAGCATGCATATTTAAACTCTCTAAATTCTTCTCTTCCTTTTTGTCAACTCATCAACAAAGGGTGAAGACAAATAATTAAGAAAGATGTATATGCGATATATATTCATGAAGAGGAGAGACGTTGAGTTAGCTCACCCTGCGTACATGCATTACATGAAGGGATGACTAGACTCTAACCTATATAAAGCATAATATACAATGTATAAATGAAGATATTACTCCCCTTATACATGTGTATTCACATAAAGAAGAGAGGTCAAGCACCTCAATGTGAGATACACTGAACATGAATCTATTGATAGAGGAGATGTTAAGCTCTCCTTGCATATAAGTAATATATTTCAAACAATTTTGAAACCTTTTTAAAATAATTTTTCAACAAAACAAATTTTAATATACCACTAGTAGGTGGCAAGGCAAACGTTCATAAACCACTTGTAAGTAAACATAAACATTATTTTATAGGTAATATCAACATGAATACCACTTGTAGGAAAACATAAATATTGTGAAATCATTTTAAGTTTTTAAGAATTTTTTTTAAAAACTTTTTCTTTCATTTTGAAATAGTGCATAAGCTTGTATGTGATATCAATTGAAAACAATTGACATTAAAACTAAATCAAGCTTATCATGAAAATAATTTGTGCTATAAAGAGTTAACATTTTTAAGCCTAGAACAAAAAATCATACATATGTATGTATGAAAATATCACTTGAAATATAATTGATAGGTAGTAAAAAATGCATAATTGTCATCACATTTACTATCACATTTTCATATTTATTCATATAATCATGCACTATTACTAATATTTTATTATTTATTGTGTGCAGGCCTTGAGTAATAAAAATAAAGGAATAAAGCCTTAAAAGAAGCCCAAAAGCCCATGTTCAAGCCCAATACAAAAGTTGCAATTATCAAATGTCAAAGTTGCAATTACTAAGGGCAATAGTTGCAAATACTAAAAGAAGAGGGAAGGATAGACTTCTATTCAACCCTAAATGCTTGCAGGATGAGGATAAAAGCTAAAGAAGGAGAGTGCAAAATAACAAATTCGTTGTTAAAAGATATTGGAAGATTGGATTTAGGGTAACTTGCTTCCCAAGTTATCCCGAAATCTCAAAATAAAGAGTCAAGATACAACTTTCAGAAGGATAAACCCAGATGGACGGACCAGAGGAGGCCATGCGCGAAAGAGCGTGGCCATCAGGCAACACCTGGCCGCGGAAACGCGGCCAGATCCGCGTTTCCGCGGCAATATAGATAAGTCTGGCTAGCTGTTTTCGTCGAGGAGTTGTACCGGGACTCTACATCTTCCAGCTCCTATAAATAACCCTGCAGAGCAACCGAGAAGGGCATCCAAAAAAGTACAGAGCCAAATCTAGGGTTTTTCTTAGGCTAACTTGTGGATTGTAGTTTAGGTTTTATTTTCTTTTGTAATTTTTATTTTCCTTTATGTAACTGAGAGGAGAGGATGCTTTTATGGAGGAAGGAGATCATACTTGTACTGAGGTGACATCGGTGTAAGTCAAACTTTTCTTCCATTGTTAATAGAGTCAACTCAAGGTTTGTTTTTGTTCTTCTATTCTTGTTTTATTTTTATTTTTCTATTCTTGTTTTATTTTATTATTTCTCTCTGATGTCTTGTAAACCACGAGATCTGATCGCTTCGAGACTGCTTAGCTGAAGAAGTGCCCTTGATGGCCTATGGTGATGAACAAGCCGTCTCTTGCTAGTATAGTTTGTCTTTTCTTTTCGTAGTGTAGATCGAGAAGGGGGAGATCCTATACGCCATACTTGAATGCCTTCAAAAACAAGGTAAGTCGTTGCAACGGATCAAAGGTAAACAGGGCAGAAGAGGTAGGTATGTGTTTTTAGTTATAGTTTTCTTTCTTTGTAAGTTTAGTTTAGATCACCAACTCCGCATCTTTTTAATTTCTTTCACACTTCTCATTGTAAATACCATTGTAAATAACAAAATAAATAAAAAAGAGATAACTTACTAAACAAGCTTCCATCGCTAGTCCCTCCCTGTGGATCACGACCCGCATAGCCATTGCTACAGCGGATAGAATTGAGCACCTTGCACATCTTTATTTCTAAATCTAAAATTCTATATTTTGTGTGCAGGTAAAATCTCAATCAAAATTTTGGCGCCGTTACTGGGGAGGGACGGTTCGGAGAACAGGAAAAATAACAGCAACAAGGACATATAACAACTCTGTGCCTCTGCCCTCGAGGCAGAGCAGCAGAGCCTACTACAGTGCCTCGCAAACGCGGCAATAGCCGTGTTTCCGCGGCCTTAGTAGTGAACTACTCACTAAGGTTTTTGCAGGTCGCTGCAAATTGAAAGATTTGTTTACTGCTCTGTTAAATATTCTCTGTGATCACCCTGCATACTGCTAATTAATTAACAATAACCAATTTGTTGAAAAATAAAAAAAATTTTAGACTCTTGCATATAGGCACGTGTCTATTTAACTTTTTTTAATTTTTATTGAAGAGTGCTGGAGACAAGGTACGTTCGCATTGCATATAGACTAGGAAGCACCCTTGGCTGATTTTCTGCTTTGAGTGAATATTTCTCTACTGCTTTACACGTGCACTAAATTGACTTAAGGCTTGTCCTATAAATAAGATAAGGTGGGGATTTCATCACCCTTCCTTGGCTCACAAACAATCTCCTCACTCACTAACCCAAGCCTAACTAAAAATGAGTAGACGTTGGCCCTAGGGACATCTCGGACTCAATTAGGAGATTATCCTAAGGGGGAACGGTGTTGGAATTTGACTCCTGCCAAATCAGTGTCTAGGAAGGGGATTGAGGGCCGAAAGCCCGAATATTGGTGGTTATTTAATTAAGGAACGTCTTTGACGGAAAACCTCCCACCAATCTTGCCCTGACCTGGCTGATTAACTTGTGGTCAAAGTCTACACCCTACCTCCCGTGGACAGTCTAACCAGTTAGGAGTCGTCTAGGTCATAGGTCTACCCTAACTTAGGTTAGAATTTTTTCTTTTTTGTTTGCTTATTTGTTTGTTTTCTTTTTCTTTGTTTGTGTTTGTGTGATATGGCATATAACAACAATTTTTCCAATTTTAATCCATATTACACATCAACCTCTTTTTCGGATATTACCACCCGGCATATCATAACTTTGACCAACCTAGTGTGCCAGAATGGTCTTATCCGAATGAATATAACCCATGCCCCCCATCTTATGACCATAATTTCCATAACAATTTCAACTCTTCACAGAGTTCATGGGGTTTCGCTTCCCCCGAGTCCAATTTTCAACCAACTTGTCCTCCGTATCCACCTTGTCCACAATATTCCCAAGATTCATACTCAGATCCACCCATTCAGAATAGAAACCATCTATCTTGGAAATGATGAGTATGCATGAGTCCAAACAACAATCACCATCAATCTTAGACATGATGATGCGTGAGTCCAAGCAATAGTCACAGAATCTGACCGACTCACAACTTCATCACGATTGTCCCAACAACACTTCCTCTTTTCAAGTCCAATCACAAAATGATGCACCAATCGACTATGAAAAGATGCTTGAAGCCATAACTCAGGCTAGATTAGCTCGTGATCATGAAATAGATATGATGGTTCAATCTTTACGTTCTCACCGTTCGGCCATTTCTGATATCGCTAACCATTCTGTTAGAGCCAACGAGCGACGTTATTTTGGACAACATGATTCTAATTCAGTACCATCATTTGAACTTACCGAAACTCCAATTTTTGATAGTTTGGCAAGTTATTCCTTTCCTGAAATAGAACTTGAGCATGAATATGATCCTGACCCTCAACTTGGTGATTCAATTTTACGTCTGATTCAATAATGACTCCGGTGTCTCCACCTGATTTCAATCTTTTCCCCGAGTCAACATTGGATCCTGTGCCAATTCATCATGAAATTGAATCACCCATTTTTTATGATCATATTGAACTTGACCAATTTTATAATTTTGAAAGTCTCATGGATAAATTGGCAAGTTCTCATTTTTATGATATTGAATTCAATGAGAAATGTGACCTAGATTCTCAAATCTATGATCAAGTTCAAATTCCCGAATCATTATTGACTCCTGTTTTGTTACCTGACTTAGGTAATCTTTTAGAGTCAGTTTTGATTCCCACACCTATCATTCCTGAACTTGAATCACCAATATTGAGTCACATTCCATTGTGGGAAAATGATTGTGGACTTGAGTTTCAACTTATTAATTTGGACCCACTTCTTGAACCTAGCCCGACTCCTGAGCCATTACTTGATTTAAGTTTCTTTCCTGAGTTGGTATTAGTTCCCGTACTTCTGATGTCCAAGTCAATCATTCCATCTTTTCACACTCCATTTTGGGACAAGGCGGTTGACACAATTGACTCTGAATATAATTATGAAATTTGGAAATTTGATGGGGTGAAATTGTTAAAAAATGATAATACATACACTTTAGTGGGTTATACAAGAGAAATTTCTGGTAGGTTCCGTGAACTACCACATTATCTTGATTGAGTAGCGACGCTTGGCCCAATTAGACCACCACCGGAACCACCACCTTGAGGTAGCATCTGCCTTCCCTTCTTCTTTTTCATGCATACATTCATACATTGAGACAATGCATGAGATAAGTGTGGGGGAGGCTTTACTAACATACTAACATAGGTAGAAACTAACAAAAATTTGCTAATAAAAAAATAAAAAAATAAAAAAAGGACAATATTTTGACTTAACTTTTGAAAGAAATCTAAGTTAGTCTTAAGAATTAGAAAAATCATGATTAGGATTTCTAAAAACTTGGTCAAAATAAATAAATTATTGAATTTTTAGATATAGGAGGAAAAATTGAATAAGTAATTAGTCTTGATTTTTACCTCAATGAAATATGCATACCTAATACATTTATGTTGGCCCAAGAGGTTACACTCTCCAATTGTTTTGTGTTTTGATGATGACAAACCAAATTAGAGCTATTTGGTACTAACAAGTTTGTTAAGATGAGTTTCAGGTTTTGTACCATGTTTAGAGACCATTTGCTTAGCTATTGCAAGAACTTCTAAGTTCCACCAAGCAAGGAAGGCAAATTGCACATCAAGGAAGGATCATAGAAGAGAAGGCACTAGCAAGGCATTGGATGGCTCAAAGACTTGAAGATAGCTCAAGAAGTCTTCATGTATTTTGTTTTTCAGTTTATAGTATGTTAAAGAATAGTGGATAGGTTTGAAGCTCTATCACACACGTTTTTGCGCACATGTTCATTCCAAAATAATTTCTTATAAATTATACAAAAATATTTTGCATACAAGTTTTTGCCTACAGATATATATTTATGTTTTATACTATTCCCTGTTCAAAAGTATTTTTGTTAAAATCAAAATCCTCTTTGTTTTCTTTTCTAAAATCAATTTTTGACCTGATCCGGTCGACCGGGGCAGTCGACCAAGTCTGTGTCAGTCTGGTCCGGTCGACCGGACCAGTCGACCGAAGTTCTGGCAGATGCACGTATCCATGTGCATGTCTGTCGGTCGACCGAGGCGGTCGACCGGACTATTGCTTTTGCTCACAGGTTTTATCGGTCGACCGGGTCGGTCGACCGCTAGCCTATAACGGTCGAATTTTTGTACTACCGGTCGACCGGCCCAGTCGACCGATCTGACCGTTTGAACAGTAACGGGCAGATTTTTAAGAGCTGTTTATTTTTGTCTTTTGTGCTTAAAAATTCGTTTAAAGATATATTTTGATCTAATTACCTCCTAAACATCAGTAATTATGTTTTATCCCTAAACCCTAGCCCTCTCCTATAAATAGGGGTGTTTGGGGAGAGATTGGTTACAACAACAATTATTGCTAAAAATTCAAAAGTTTAAGGCTTTCAAAGTTCTTGGTTTTTGTGCTAAATTCTCTCAATTTTCTGAAGGGTTTTCAAAAGTTTTTCTCTGATTTCAATTTCTTTTCCTTACACAAAAGAGCTTCAATTCTACTCATATTCTCTAAGGACCTTTGTAAGGGAAGAGATTTTTGAAAGAGAGAGTTTGTGGTCTTTTGACTACCAAGGAAATCACTTGTTCTTGAGATTGTAGGAGTTGGGTACTCCATTGTAATTGTTCTTTGTGATAGTGGAAGTAGCTAGAATCCTTCTGGGGAAGGCGGGGAGTAGAGCTGGGTGCTCGAACCTCGATAACATATCCTTGTGTTTGCGATTGGTTTACTTTCTTGCACTCTTTTACTATACTTGCTCTTATTCTTGCTCATCATAATCATATTTACTTGCTTGCATTCATCTTGTGAAACTTGATTGTTGTAGCTTTAAATTTTTTATTTGCCCCGTGATTAGCATTGTCACCTATTCACCCCCCCTCTAGGTGACTTTTCAATTGGTATCAGAGCTTGGACTCTAGGTTTGGCTTAACATCCATAGAGAGATCCTTAAAATATTGCTAATCAACATTTTCATTTCATTCATTCATCACTAGTAAACATGGCCGACAACATTAAATCCCCACCTAAATTTGATGGCCTCAATTTCCCAATTTGGAAGGTTAGGATGACTATATTTTTGCAATCTTTGGGTAGCTTAGTAGCCAAGTCCTTGACCAAACCCTATGTAGCACCCGATGGTGATGAGAGCACTTGGACCGACCTTGACTTTAAACTATATGAGGCTAACTCCAAGGCCCAAAACTCCCTATTAACCGCCTTGAATGAGGATGACCTTACAAGGGTAATTCATTGCCAATCCGCCTATGAGATTTGGCAACACTTATTGGTCACACACGAGGGGACTTCACAAGTCAAGAGAGCTAAGATAGATCTCTTGAGGTCCCAATATGAGTCATTTAAAATGCTTGATGATGAGTCTATTGATAGTATGGCTACAAGGTTTACTAAAATCACTAATGGTCTTTCTTCCTTAGGTGATGACATCTCCAACGATCAAAAGGTGCGGAAAGTAATTCGGGCTCTTCCTTCATCATGGGAGATCAAGGCCACCACCTTGAAGGAATTGAACGACAAGGACGAGATGGACCTCATTAGTCTCATTGGGAACCTAAAGACCCATGAGATGGAGAAGAAGGCAAGAGAAGAGGCCACTACTTCAAAGAAGAAATCCATAGCCTTCAAGACTTCATCCACCAATGATGACGATGAAGATGACGAAGAAGAAGATGAGGAGCTAACTCTACTTGTGCGGAATGTCAAGAGATTGTACCGAAAGAACAAGTTCAACTTCCGGAGAAAATTTGAAGGCAAAGAGGAGCAGAAGATCATATGCTACAATTGCCGCAAACCCGGACATATCATGGCGGATTGTCCGGAGTTCAAGAAGAAAATGACTTCCTCCTTCAAGCCAAAGAAGCCGGAGGAAAAGAAAGCTTACAAAGCAACATGGGATTCGGAAAGCGAGTCCGAAGAGGAGGTGGATCAAGCTAATATGTGTTTCATGGCAAACACACCTAAGGTAACCCTCAATCCCTTGATGATGAAGATGATGATGTAAGTAAGGAAGTTCTAGTGCATGCTTTTGTAGAACTTTCTGAAACTTATGATAACAAGAAAATTGAATGCATAAAATTACAAAAAGAAGTTGCTTTTCTTAAGAATCAACTTGCCATTGTTTCTAAAGAAAAAGATGATATTTCTTCTAATTTCATTTCCATGCAAAAAGAATTTTGTGCCTACAAGAGTACTTGTAAGGCAAAATCTCCTATTATTGATGAAAAAGAAATTTCTTCTTTTAAATCCAAAATGAATGATTTTGAAAAAGTTTTAAAAGATTGTGCCTTTAATACTAAGAAACTTGAAGAAAAATTTTCTAAAAAGCACACATCTCATGCTAAGATTCCTCATGCTCACACTACACCTAACACGTCTCATGTTCATGCTCACAATGCCCATGCTCACAAATCACACACCCATTATGCTTTTAAATATGGTAGAGTATATAGATGCACATATTGTGGTAAAAATGGACATTTAGCTAAGTTTTGCTATGATCAACTAAATAGAACAAATAATCTTGTTTGGGTTCATGACACTAACCCTAGAGGACCCAAGAAAATGTGGGTACCAAAATCAAGTCTTAAATTGTTTGATGTAGGTACACACCAAAGCTCCAAGACGTAGGGAGCGGTGGTACCTTGATAGTGGTTGTTCAAGACACATGACATGGGACATCAACAACTTCACAACCCTATCAAGGTACATGGAAGGTGGCACCGTCACCTTCGGGGATGACTCCAAAGGAACTATCATCGGTATAGGTAACATTCAAATTGGTGCATCTCCTATTATTGAGAATGTTGTTTTAGTAGATGGTTTAAAACATAATTTGCTTAGCATTAGCCAACTTTGTGATCGTGGACTTAAAGTTGTTTTTGATGATACTTCTTGCAAGATTTTTGATGTTAAATCCAATGTTTGTATTCTCACCGGTTTTCGTGATAATAATGTTTATATTATTGACATGCTTAATTTAGATTGTTCTACTAAATGCTTAAATGCTTTTGATGAAAATTCTTGGCTTTGGCATAGAAGATTAGGACATGCATCTTTTGACCATATTTCTAGGATTAATTCAATGGAATTGGTGAAGGGTATACCTTGCTTGGATTTTGAGAAAGACCGCATTTGTAGTGCGTGCCAACTTGGGAAACAAACCAAGTCTTCCTTTAAACCAATCAAGGATATCATGTCAACTAGGCCTTTAGAATTAATTCATATGGATCTTTTTGGACCAACTAAAACTAAAAGTTTAAATGGAAGTAGATTTGCATTTGTTTTGGTTGATGATTTCTCCCGTTTTACTTGGGTTTTCTTTTTACAAAATAAAGATCAAACTTTTTCTCATTTTAAAATTTTTCGAAAAAGAGTTGAAAAAGAAAAGGATTTTCCGATTTTGAGAATAAGGAGTGATAGAGGTGGTGAGTTTGTTAACCAACTCTTCATGACTTATTGTGATGAAAAGGGAATTAAGCATGAAATGTCTTGTCCTAGAACTCCACAACAAAATGGAGTTATAGAAAGGAAAAATAGAACACTTCAAGAGATGGCTAGGACAATGATAAGTGAGTATGACCTCCCTCAATATTTATGGGCCGAGGCCGTAAACACCGCATGCTATATATCAAATCGTATTTATTTGTGCAAAAATTCTTCAAAAACATCATTTGAAATGTATCATTCTAGAAAACCAAATGTTGCATATTTTAAAGTTTTTGGATGCAAGTGTTTTGTTTTAAATACTAAGGATAATTTGGGTAAATTTGATGCTAAGGCTTATGAGGCTATCTTTGTTGGATATTCCTCTACTAGCAAAGCATATAGAGTTTTCATTAGATCTTCTCAAATCATTGAAGAATCCATGCATGTTAAGTTTGAAGAATCTAATGTGTTTGTTGAGAATGTTGTAGAGTTTGAACCATTAGGTGAAGACATGGAGAGACTATCCTTGAAGGACTCACCCGCTCAAGAAGAAAAGCTAGATCCTATTGGTGAAGTTTAAGAGGATAAGGAGGAAAGCACTCAACCGCTTCCTAAAGCTTGGAGATACGCTACAAATCATCCTAAGGAGCTCATCTTGGGTGATGCATCTAAAGGAGTCACTACGCGCTCCAAACTCCATGACCTATGTGGTAACTTTGCTTTCATTTCTCATTTTGAACCCAAAGGTATTCTCGAAGCCGAGACGGACCCATATTGGTTGCTTGCCATGCAAGAGGAACTCAATCAATTTGAGCGCAACCAAGTTTGGCACCTTGTTCCTAAGCCCCACGATAGACCAATAATTGGTACTAAGTGGATCTTTAGAAACAAGATGGATGAGTCCGGAAATGTCATTAGGAATAAAGCTAGGTTAGTGGCCCAAGGTTACACTCAAGTTGAGGGAATTGACTTTGAGGAGACCTTTGCATCCGTAGCACGGCTTGAAGCCATACGGATGACACTAGCTTTTGCATGTTTTAAAAATTTTAAACTTTTTCAAATGGATGTAAAAAGTGCATTTTTAAATGGTTTTATTAATGAAGAAGTTTATGTTTCTCAACCTCCCGGTTTTGTTGATCATGTTCATCCCGATTTTGTTTTTAAACTTGATAAAGCTTTGTATGGATTGAAACAAGCTCCAAGAGCTTGGTATGAAAGGCTTTCTAGTTTTCTCATTTCAAATGATTTTGTTAAAGGCAAAGTAGACATAACTCTTTTTACTAAGCATGTTGATAATGATATTTTAATTGTGCAAATTTATGTTGATGATATAATTTTTGGATCTACTAATGAGCTTTTATGCAAGGATTTTGAGAAAGTCATGCAACTTGAATTTGAAATGTCTTCAATGGGTGAGCTCAATTTCTTCCTTGGACTCCAAATCAAGCAATTGCAAGACGGAACCTTCATTAACCAAGCCAAGTACGCAAAGGAGCTAGTAAAGAAGTTTGGGCTTGAAGGATCAAAGGCTTGCAACACTCCAATGGCAACTACAACCAAGCTTGATTAGGACGAACAAGGTAAAAATGTTGATATTAAATTATATAGAAGCATGATAGGAAGTCTTTTATATTTGACGGCAAGTAGGCCGGATATCATGTTTAGTGTGTGTCTTTGTGCTAGATTTCAATCGTGTCCTAAAGAGTCTCATCTTATTGCGGTAAAACGCATTATTCGTTATATTAAGGGCACTATTGGAATGGGTCTTTGGTATCCAAAAACTATAGATTTTTCAGTGACTAGTTATTCGGATGCCGACTATGCGGGTTGTAGAGTAGATAGAAAGAGTACTAGTGGGACATGTCAATTTCTTGGTAATTGTCTTGTTTCATGGTCCTCTAGGAAACAAAATTCCGTAGCTCTCTCAACCGCCGAGGCGGAGTATGTTGCCGCGGGGGCTTGTTGTGCACAAGTCCTTTGGATGAAACATACTCTCCTTGATTTTGATTTGCACTTTGATCATATAAAAATATTTTGTGATAATACTAGTACTATACACATGACCAAAAATGCAAATCAACATAGTAAGACCAAGCACATTGAGATTAGATATCACTTTCTTAGAGATCATTTTGAGAAAGGTGATATAGATATTGATTATGTTTCCACAGATTTACAACTAGCCGATATTTTCACTAAACCTCTTGATTTTGCTAGATTTTCGTTTATTTGTGGAGAACTTAATGTTTGTATTATTGAATAGACATGTTTTTCATAACCCTTTTTGATGTATGACAAAAAGGGGGAGAATAAGTTTACATGAAAAAAATAAGTTCATTTGGTCTTGGTTCCATATGAATTTATATGCTGTAATTTTAAGATTTGTTTTATGAATTTATATGTTTTGGTTTTATGAATTCTTGTGTTTTAGTTGTTTTGGTATTTTTGGTATCAAGAGCAATTTTTTGTTTTATATTAGTTTCAATAATTGGTGCATCATTTCAATTATTGGTATCTAGAGCATATTCTTGTGTTTTATGTATAGCATAATTTGAGGGGGAGTTTTCTCCTCCATATATTTTTGTCAATAGCCTATTTGTTTTGTCATCATCAAAAAGGGGGAGATTGTTGGCCCAAGAGGTTACACTCTCCAATTGTTTTGTGTTTGATGATGACAAACCAAATTAGAGCTATTTGGTACTAACAAGTTTGTTAAGATGAGTTTCAGGTTTTGTACCATGTTTAGAGACTATTTGCTTAGCTATTGCAAGAAATTCTAAGTTCCACCAAGCAAGGAAGGCAAATTGCACATCAAGGAAGGATCATAGAAGAGAAGGCACTAGCAAGGCATTGGATGGCTCAAAGACTTGAAGATAGCTCAAGAAGTCTTCATGTATTTTGTTTTTCAGTTTATAGTATGTTAAAGAATAGTGGATAGGTTTGAAGCTCTATCACACACGTTTTTGCGCACATGTTCATTCCAAAATAATTTCTTATAAATTATACAAAAATATTTTGCATACAAGTTTTTGCCTACAGATATATATTTATGTTTTATACTATTCCCTGTTCAAAAGTATTTTTGTTAAAATCAAAATTCTCTTTGTTTTCTTTTCTAAAATCAATTTTTGACCTGATCCGGTCGACCGGGGCAGTCGACCGAGTCTGTGTCAGTCTGGTCCGGTCGACCGGACCAGTCGACCGAAGTTCTGGCAGATGCACGTATCCATGTGCATGTCTGTCGGTCGACCGAGGCGGTCGACCGGACTATTGCTTTTGCTCACAGGTTTTATCGGTCGACCGGGTCGGTCGACCGCTAGCCTATAACGGTCGAATTTTTGTACTACCGGTCGACCGGCCCAGTCGACCGATTTGACCGTTTGAACAGTAACGGGCAGTTTTTTAAGAGCTGTTTATTTTTGTCTTTTGTGCTTAAAAATTCGTTTAAAGATATATTTTGATCTAATTACCTCCTAAACATCAGTAATTATGTTTTGTCCCTAAACCCTAGCCCTCTCCTATAAATAGGGGTGTTTGGGGAGAGATTGGTTACAACAACAATTATTGCTAAAAATTCAAAAGTTTAAGGCTTTCAAAGTCTTGGTTTTTGTGCTAAATTCTCTCAATTTTCTGAAGGGTTTTCAAAAGTTTTTCTCTGATTTCAATTTCTTTTCCTTACACAAAAGAGCTTCAATTCTACTCATTATTCTCTAAGGACCTTTGTAAGGGAAGAGATTTTTGAAAGAGAGAGTTTGTGGTCTTTTGACTACCAAGAAAATCACTTGTTCTTGAGATTGTAGGAGTTGGGTACTCCATTGTAATTGTTCTTTGTGATAGTGGAAGTAGCTAGAATCCTTCTGGGGAAGGCGGGGAGTAGAGCTGGGTGCTCGAACCTCGATAACATATCCTTGTGTTTGCGATTGCTTTACTTTCTTGCACTCTTTTACTATACTTGCTCTTATTCTTGCTCATCATAATCATATTTACTTGCTTGCATTCATCTTGTGAAACTTAATTGTTGTAGCTTTAAATTTTTTATTTGCCCCGTGATTAGCATTGTCACCTATTCACCCCCCCCCTCTAGGTGACTTTTCAATTTACATATCTAAGATTCTAAGACAAAGACTCTTGTGCCCTTATAATAAATAATACTAAAAAAAATTCACTGATTAAGCTGGATACATGTGCCTCAAGAAGCATAAGTATTCACGCCTAAAGGTGATTTTATGAAATATAGCCCTTAATTTTGTGGCCTAGTTCACTCGAACCTTAAGTCCGCGGGGTGTTTTCTCACCCGGTGCCCTAAAGCCGACCGGTTTGGGAGCCACCGACTTTAAGTTCGCTACATGGGTGGATTAGAAAGCCTAAGGAAACTAAGAAAAATTACTTTTATATGTACTAACACATCTAATAGTCAATTAGTTTGGTATGAGGGCCTCAAGAAGCCTTGATACTTACACAAAAGAAACTTAGATGAGTTATACATATTAAAAAAAAGAAGAAAAAAATAATATATATAATCATAATAAAGAGGCATGAGAGTCCAAGTTAAGGAATTCCTAGTAAAAATTTACAAGGATGCATATGACTTAGGGTAATGAAAAAGACTATACAAAAATTCAATTTTGACCCTTACCTAAAAAAGGAAAACAATTTACTATATAAAGACTAAGTTTAAGAATGAATAAAAATGATGATCCTAAAAACTTATAGATTACTTAGTCTCTTCAAACGTATTTCAAATATTTTCCTTTTTATGGATTTTGTGGGTGTAATCCGCTGAAAACCCTCACGAGACAACACTCATCCTCTAGGGTAACCTCGAGGTTAACGGCTTGTTGCACTTGCTAAGTGCAACCGTGATTCCTACGAAAGTGAGTTAGCTAGTTTAGTTTTTTTTTTCTTTTTGATTTTTACTCGAGGACGAGCAAAAAGATAAGTGTGGGGGTGTGATAGGTAGTAAAAAATGCATAATTGTCATCACATTTACTATCACATTTCATATTTATTCATATAATCATGCACTATTACTAATATTTTATTATTTATTGTGTGCAGGCCTTGAGTAATAAAAATAAAGGAATAAAGCCTTAAAAGAAGCCAAAAGCCCATGTTCAAGCCCAATGCAAAAGTTGCAATTATCAAATGTCAAAGTTGCAATTACTAAGGGCAATAGTTGCAAATACTAAAAGAAGAGGGAAGGATAGACTTCTATTCAACCCTAAATGCTTGCAGGATGAGGATAAAAGCCAAAGAAGGAGAGTGTAAAGATAACAAATTCGTTGTTAAAAGATATTGGAAGATTTGGATTTAGGGTAACTTGCTTCCCAAGTTATCCCGAAATCTCAAAATAAAGAGTCAGGATACAACTTCCAGAAGGATAAACCCAGATGGACGGACCAGAGGAGGCCACGCGCGAAAGAGCGTGGCCATCAGGCAACACCTGGCCGTGGAAACGCGGCCAGAGCCGCGTTTCCGCGGCAATATAGATAAGTCTGTCCAGCTGTTTTCGTCGAGGAGTTGTACCGGGACTCTACTTCTTCTAGCTCCTATAAATACCCCTGCAGAGCAACAGAGAAGGGCGCGCAGCGCAGTACAGAGCCAAATCTAGGGTTTTTCTTAGGCTTACTTGCAGATTGTAGTTTAGGTTTTATTTTCTTTTTGTAATTTTTATTTTTCCTTTATGTAACTGAGAGGAGAGGATGCTTTCATGGAGGAAGGAGATCATGCTTGTACTGAGGTGACATCGGTGTAAGTCAAACTTTTCCTCCATTGTTAATAGAATCAACTCAAGGTTTGTTTTTGTTCTTCTATTCTTATTTTATTTTTGTTCTTCTATTCTTGTTTTATTTAATTTTTTTCTCTGATGTCTTACAAACCATGAGATCTGATCGCTTCGAGACTGCTTAGCCGAAGAAGTGCCCTTGATGGCCTATGGTGATGAACAAGCCGTCTCTTACTAGTGTAGTTTGTCTTTTCTTTTCGTAGTGTAGATCGAGAAGGGGGAAGTCCTGTACGCCATGCTTGAATGCCTTCAAAGACAAGGTAAGTCGTTGCAACGGATCAAAGGTAAACAGGGCAGAAGAGGTAGGTATGTGTTTTAATTATAGTTTTCTTTCTTTGTAAGTTTAGTTTAGATTACCAACTCCACATCTTTCCAATTTCTTTCACTTCTCATTGTAAATACCATTGTAAATAACAAAATAAATAAAAAAGAGATAACTTACTAAACAAGCTTCCATCGCTAGTCCCTCCCTGTGGATCACGACCCGCATAGCCATTGCTATAGCGGATAGAATTGAGCACCTTGCACATCTTTATTTCTAAATCTAAAATTCTATATTTTGTGTGCAGGTAAAATCTCAATCAAAATTTTGCCGTCCAAAAAAGGACAGAGCCAAATCTAGGGTTTTTCTTAGGCTAACTTGTAGATTGTAGTTTAGGTTTTATTTTCTTTTTGTAATTTTTATTTTTCCTTTATGTAACTGAGAGGAGAGGATGCTTTCATGGAGGAAGGAGATCATGCTTGTACTGAGGTGACATCGGTGTAAGCCAAACTTTTCTTCCATTGTTAATAGAATCAACTCAAGGTTTGTTTTTGTTCTTCTATTCTTGTTTTATTTTTGTTTTCCTATTCTTGTTTTATTTTATTGTTTCTCTCTGATGTCTTGCAAACCATGAGATCTGATCGCTTCGAGACTGCTTAGCCGAAGAAGTGCCCTTGATGGCCTATGGTGATGAACAAGCCATCTCTTGCTAGTGTAGTTTGTCTTTTCTTTTCGTAGTGTAGATCGAGAAGGGGGAAGATCCTATACGCCATGCTTGAATGCCTTCAAAGACAAGGTAAGTCGTTGCAACGGATCAAAGGTAAACAGGGCAGAAGAGATAGGTATGTGTTTTTAGTTATAGTTTTCTTTCTTTGAAAGTTTAGTTTAGATCACCAACTCCACATCTTTCCAATTTCTTTCACACTTCTCATTGTAAATACCATTGTAAATAACAAAATAAATAAAAAAGAGATAACTTACTAAACAAGCTTCCATCGCTAGTCCCTCCCTGTGGATCACGGCCCGCATAGCCATTGCTACAGCGGATAGAATTGAGCACCTTGCACATCTTTATTTCTAAATCTAAAATTCTATATTTTGTGTGCAGGTAAAATCTCAATCAATGAATCATATATATATTGACAAATATGAGTATGAAAAATGAATTTTCATTAAAATCATGTATATCTGATACCTACCTCCCTTTCACGCACATGTTTAAATAGATTTTCAATGTAAGGGTATACAAGGCATAGTCGCCCAACCAACCGCCCTTTGATGGTAGGGGGTTTAAAAAATAAGAGTTGAAAATTATTTTAGTATAGTTTGAAAAACACTACCATATTGAAGAATAACGAAACTAGTTTTAAGATAATTTTGAAAACTAGTACGAAAATTTTCAAGTAAGGAATAAAAACATGAATATATCTTAAGATAATATGCTAAATACACAATAATTGACACTCAAAATCTATAAGACTCAAAAATGATCTCATGAATACAAAGTCATGAGTAAACACAAGAAATGTGAGTGTACAAGAATCATGTGAGTAACACATTCATGAAGATAGGACAATAAAGCTCAAATCATCAAAATATATGAAAATCATAAAAAATTTATTTTTCCATCAAAACTAAACAAGCTTTAAGGTATATGCATGTTTTGTCGAAACTAAAAGCATACATACATATCCCAAACATAAACGTGTCCAAAATAGAATTTTGCATTAAGGCAAGTGACTCAAGAATATACATATATATCTATTAGTTTAGACAAAATTAACATATACATGAAGCTAAACATGTACAAAAATAGAAAAAATAAGTATAAATGTAAGAATCATCAAAATTAGATTATACAAGTACATGTAATGAGTACAAAATGAGCAATGAAGTACAAACACATAATAATCAAGTGTAGCTCACTACTTGTACAAGTATAAATACAAAATTTAATAAAAACTACATCTAAACAATAATCACCACATGAAGCATAAAACGAACATGATCATTAGGCTAAATGCACATGTTTTAAAACTAATATATGCATAGTAGTTAAGCATGATCATTAGGCTAGGCATATTGCTCGATATGAATGAGTGGAGAAAGCTGATCCATGTGCCCGATCCGGTGTAATTCTCTTTTGGTTCATGTAGCCTACCCCAAATACTTGGGACATATGGCTTAATTGTTGTTGTTGTTGTTTGTTGTAGTTAAATTAAAGTGAAAACACAAAAGTATAAAATCATATAAACATGCGTGTATCTCAAAGACTAACTATGTATATCACATGTCTAATAACATTGCATTTAACATAATGAGCATTAAAATCACAACACACTGAGAAGTCAATAATATAAAAGCATGTAAACTAAAATAAGAGTTTAGAGATAGTTACTAAATCATATGAACTATTCTCTAAGTCTCCAAACCGGTGGTCCTCCCACTAAACATTCTTGATAGTAATGCTTCAATTTGGTATGTCCATCTAGCTCCACATGTATCCACCATCAAGCACCAAACCTCTCACGTTTTGTGAGAGCCCACACCTACATCAAAAATAAGAGGTGAGAATTTTAGTACCCATATCTTTTGGGTTCATGGGGGTTAAAAACAATTGAAACCCAAACATTATTAATTGCAAAATTTAAAAAATTTATTCTATCAAAGCAAAATCTTTCAAGATGGCCTTTGCGGCCATAATGTGTACATGAGTACACTCTACCATGCACATAAGTGAGGGTGTGATCATGGTGTCCATGTGTATGCCATGGGGTATGTGCATGAAAATTTATTTCTTGCGAAACATGAATTTCAATTTATTATGGTTAAATGCACATTGGCTCAAAGTGGAGCCCAACCAATCTATGTTCTTCTTCAATGAAATAATATCTTTTTCAATCTTTGAAGAAGTAATATGAGAAACATGAGCATGAGAAGCAAAATTATTTTTCTTTTAGAATTATTTTTCTTTTAAAATAATTTTCTTTTTTAAAGAGTTATTTTCCTTTAAAGCAATCTCCTTTTTTCCACCAAAATAATTTTCTTTTCAAACATTCATTTTCTTTTAAAATAGAGTTATTATCATTTTCAAATTTTTATTTTTCATTTTTAGTAATTCATATTTTAAAAAGGTTGTTGACAAAATAATGCAAGCTCATCATATGGCATGTCAACTTCTTCATCGAACTTGGAATCAAAGTTTACCTCAAGAGGGCCATCCCCTTGAACCATATAGCACATATTGGAAGCATCACTTCCTACATTCGAGTCACTTCCCATGTAATATTACTTTTGTTCACCTAGAGAGACAAGAGTGTTCCATACTATAAAAGCCGAATCAAATTTAACCTAGATAAATATGAAAATACACCTAGGGGGGAATAGGTTGTACTAGCTAATCTAATGCAAATGATGCTGAATTAAAAACTATTTATGCAAACTAAAACTATTAAGCTAACACACAAGGTATAACAGATGAGTGTAGCCAAATTCTTGGTAAAGGGCTCTGGACTATCTCCTCAAGATTCCTTTAGATTAAGAGTTGAGGTGCCACTATGGCTCTCTTGGTTGAATACAAGTTTGAGCAAACAATCCCAAGCATATATCAATTGAGCACAAGTATATCAAGCATATAAAGAGATAAATAATATAAGCATGTAAGATATATAAACACAAGTGAGAGATAGAGAGAGAGATGAGCAATCGCAAACACGGGAGAATTGTATCGAGATTCGAGCACCCTTGCTCTATGTCCCCGCCTTCAACACTATGAAGGATTTCTACTAGAATCGATCCCGCAAGATCACTCGGTGCCGCAATACCTACAACGAGTTCACACTAGAACTCTTGGACCCGCAAGTCCCTCACTTGTTCCCGAAAGATCAACACATGCAAGCACACTAGCTTGCCGAGGCTGCACCTCTACACCGAGCTCCCACAAGAACTAGTCACAACACGAACCTGCAAGTTCGCCTCCTCAAATATGAAGATGAACACTTGGTGATCTTTACACTTTGATCACCTAAAAACACTCTCACAATAAAGATCCCAAGAAGATTGATATAGCAATGAAAAACTCAAGTTTGTGTGAGAAAAACTAGGATAGATTTGTAGTGAAAAACTCAAGAAATCTCTTTTGAAAAACATCCTTGAAAACTCTCCCTTTGATATGGAAGTATTAGCCCTAAAACAAGTGGAGAAAAAGTCTAAGAGAGATGGGAAAAACTGGCTTTGAAACCCTCTTCAAATCTTATGCAAAACAGCCCAAAATTGCCCCCTTTTATAGAGTCCAAAAATATAGCCGTTGGGGTCAAACCTGCAGCCAAGATAACCTGTCGGTCGACCGGCCAACGGTCATATTTTTTTATCGTTGGGCCTGTCGGTCGACCGCCCGGTCGACCGGACCCTGCACTTGACCTGTTGGTCGACCGCCCGGTCGACCGAGGCAAGATCCAGATAGCAAAGCTCTCTGGACGGTCGACCGCCCAGTCAACCGGGGCCAGATCGGTCGACCGGCCGTCACGCCAAAGGCCCATGCACGTTTCTGTGCACATCAGTCAACCGCCCAGTCGACCTACTTTTGGATCGGTCGACCGTTCGGTCGACCACCAGAAGGCTGTCTGAAATTTTCAAGATTAAATCTTAGTCTAATAAATTCTTATAAATTCCCATAAAATCACGTAAAATCTACGAAAATAAGTTCTTAAAATACTTTGAAGTACAAATATGTGTGATCAAAAATCAACACATATTACAAACTTTTTGAACTATATTTGTGATATAGAAATTTAGCCTTAAACAAAAATCCGTATTTTTCAAAAACAATTTCAATTTGAAGAATGATTTTCTAAAACTTCTTCAAATATAAAAACAAGATATTTTAAATACTTTTGAAGCTTAGTGTGTATGGATATGATCCAATACACATATAAGATGAAATATCTATGTTTTTGACAATAAGCTCTAAAATAAGTTTTGATAAATACAAAACTAAAACACATGATATAGAAACATCAAATAAGTTTTTCTAAACATTTAAACCAACAATGTGTATGGATGAAATCTAAAACACATATAAACCATATAAACTTTTTTTAATGAAATCTAATCATGAAACATAAGGATGTATACTTTGAAGCTCAAAACCAAAACGGAATTTTCTAAAATCAAAACTATTCTTATGAAAACACATATAAATTTTGTGTGTGTGTATATGAGCTTGAGCTATCCACAACTAATCTATCCTTTATATTTTATCTAAAACACAAAATCTTAATACTTAAACATGACACAAGTCTTAAAAATCTTCTCTTGAAAATCTTCTTCTCCTTCTTGACTTGGTCCAAATCTTGATCCAATGAGCTAGACTCCTCTTGAGTACATAATGCGATCTTGATGCACGAGCTCTTGAATCAATACGTGCAAGCTTCAAAACTTAACATCAATCTTTTGTTGAAGCTAAACACCTACTAAGATCTTGATCAAATATCTGAAACTAAATAAGCACAAGATCGTTAGTACTATAACTACATGAGTTAATCATCATCAAAATTAGAGTGATGGGTCTTTGGGCCAACAATCTCTCCCTTTTTGATGATGACAAAACTCATGGAGTTATATATGCATGGATTAGAGATAAGCTTCATAGAAGCTCCCCCTTAACTCATGCATAACAATATACATATATGCATAAACAGAGATATAAACATGCATATATAAACTCACTAATTTTTTCTCCCCCTTTTTGTCAATTCATCAACAAAGAGGTGAGAACAATCAAACAATAAAGATGTATATGTGATATATTTATGAAGTGGAGAGACAATAAATTAGCTCCCCCTGCGTACATGCATTATATGGAGAAGATAAGACTAGACCCTAACCCATATAAAGCATAATATACAATATATAAGCTAAGATGTTAAGCTCTCCCTACACATGTGTATCACGTAAATAAGAGAGGTCAAGCTCCTCAATATGAGATACACTCAATATGAATCTATATATAGAGAAGATGTTAAGCTCCCCTTGCATATAGGCAATGCATATCAATAAATTTTAAAAGAAAATTTTTGATAATACTTAAAATAAAATTTTGAAATTTCTTAAGTTAACAAAATAAATTTTATACCAATGAAATCAAATAGTAGTTAGCAAAAACAAATATTGGTACCACTTGTAAAAAAAATTTTAAGATACCAATAGTAGATTTTGATACCAATTGAAGGTGAAACATAAAATACATTTTGATACCAAATAAATACCAATTGAAATACCAATTGAAATGATTAGCAATTGAGATACCAAAGCTCGCAAAGATACCAATTAATATTTAGGATAAAATCAAGCTTAGAATAAACATAATTTATACTTTAAGAATGTAAAGATATTGTAAAGCGGTACAATCAAATCATAAATATGTATGTATGAAATGGAGATACCAATTGAAAGTGAACTAATTGAAATTTGAAGCATACATATATAATAAACACATATGAGTATACAAAAATAAAATTTCATGAAGATCATGTGTATAACTCATACCCACCACTCAATTCATGCACAAGTTTGAAAGATATTCATTAAGGGTATATAAGGCATGGTCACCCATCCAACCGCCCCTTGGGTTGGCAGGGGTTTTCAAAAATAAGAGTTTAAAAATAATATAACATGTTTGAAAACTATACCAATTTAAGAACTAGTTTAAAATAATTTTAAAAAAACTAGTTAAAGATCCTTTAAAATATGAAATCAAATCATATATCCCATGAAGTATTGCTAAGTACACAAAAATTGTCACTCAAGATCTATAAGGCTCAAAAATGTGCTCATAAAATTAAATCATCAGTAAACAAAAATAATGTGAGTACACAAGAATCATGTGAATAGCATATTCAGAAAATAATCAATAAGGATTAAAAAAACATGAAATTCTTTTATTAAAAACATGAAAATCATCAAAACTAAAATTTTCATCAAAACTAAACAAGCATCAAGGTATATGCATGTGATCGGTCGCTGATATTGCATAATTATTATCATATTCTCAAACATATTAAAAAATAAACTCTGCTTTTAATCCTATTTATTGTCTAATTCATATGTAGGCCCATTGCTAAAGGAGAGGGAAGAGAAAAGCCCAAAAGCCCATCAAAATTCTGATTTAATTCAGAATTAATTCAAAATCAGAAAATCAAGGCAGATCAGGGCGAATTAGAGAAGATAAAGTCGGTTGAAAATTAGTTACATCAAATCTTCACAAATCAATTGGTTAAAGCCGAAGATAAAAAGAGGTTTCATCAAATCCAGGACCCTAAACGGCAAATCCAAAAGGAGATAACCCCAGACCACGAAACCAGGCAGCTCCACTCCTCGGCTGTGGCCACCTGGCCACAGCAAGGCCACAGAAATGCAGCCTTAGCCGCGTTTCCGCGGCTTTGTTAGAGAGTTAGGGGAAGTGTTTGCTCCCCTACTTCGTACGCCCTTTCCCATTGGGTTTTGCCTATAAATACTGGGTTTTTTAGAGACTACAGGGAACCAAGCAGAGAGTAGAATTTAGGCTGATTTGTAGTTTGTAACTTAGGTTTTTTATTTTCTTTCATGTAATTTTTATTTTCTTTATGTAACTGAGAGGAGAGGATACTTTCATGGAAGAATGAGAGCAAGCTTGTACTGAAAGTGACACCGGTGTAAGTGATCTTTTCTTCCATTGTTATTTGAATCGAATCGAAGATTTTTTCTTCTTTACTCTTGTTTTCGTTTACTTCTCTCTTTTGTGTTTGTGGATCCAAATGAAACTGATAGTCTCAAAGTTGTGTTGCCCCTGCAAGTGCCGTTGATGGCTTATGGTGATGGATTTTTATTTCTACGGTAGTGTAGCTTGCCCCTTCAATTCATAGTGTAATACGGGAATGGGGAAGATTCTATTTTTCATACTTCGCTCGCCTTCAAGCAAAGGTACATCGTCAATACGGGTCAAAGGTAAGCTGGCGCCAAAGAGGTAAGTAACTTTTTTAGGTTTTAGTTTTCTTTTCTTGTAATTTTTGTGTAAATTACCAGCACCACAATCTTTCAAATTTCTTTCAATCTTTTTCAATTTCTTTGTACATATCCACTTTCATTTTCTCCACCTTCTTTATCTACCACTTTCTTCCTAACTTAACTTTAACTCTTTTTCATTTTCTTTTAAAGAACTATAAGAAGATCTTTAACCATTCTTTGTAACTTAAAAGAGTACTTACTAAAAAGCTTCCATCGCTAGTCCCTCCTTATGGATCACAACACGCATAGCTACTTGCTATTGCGCTAGAATTGACAACCTTGTACTATTGTTTTAAAAGTTCTGAAATTCTGTATTTTTGTGTGCAGGTTCTACCTCAATCAAATTTTGGCGCCGTTGCCAGAGAGGGACAGTAAGTTATTCTCTTTTTAGATTTACATTTTTGTTAACTTTCTTCTTTGTTCTTGGTGTACAGGTTTGACAATAAGAAATTTTTGCTACAGTTGACATATAAGTGGCCCTGGACTCTGCTCTAGAAAGCAGAGCCCAGAAGCCTGATTCGTCTCCAATATTGCATATTTCATACTACTCTTTCAGACTTAATCATAATAAAATTATGTTTAATAGTGGGTGTTTCTCCTTGTTTCTAGGTCCATGGCTTGAAGAAGAAGAGAGGCCCAAAAACTCAAACATATTTGAGGATTTTTAGAACCAAAAGAGAAGCCCACACATAAAGCGCAAATATGCTGAACCATGGAGCAGAAGTTAACAGTATGGACGCACCTCTAGGCCACCCATACTGGCACCAGTCTGCTGAAGCTGGCGCCAGCAGACTAGCGCCAGTATGGTCGTGGAAACGTGGCCTAGGCTGCGTTTCCGCGGCAATCCTGACACCACTAGAGTGGTGCCAGGGGCCATACCTCCCACGTGATGTCCCATGCCCCCCCTTTCTATAAATAGCCCCATGGACTTCCCGAGCAAAACATATGCAATGTTTTAGGATAGTTTCTTCTCCATGTTGTAGTTTAGGGTAGTTTAGGTTAGTGTTCTTCTTCTTCCTCTTTTGTATTTTTTATTTCTTGTAGATCTTGTAATAGGAGAGAGAGTGGTACATTGTTGGGAAGTAAGAGTGCTTATAATAGAAGGTGATAATCTATGAAAGGTGCTCTTTTAACTTATCTTTGTTTTCTTCTCTAACTCCTTTTACATGTTTAGCTAATCTTTTCTTTCATGGCAACTAACTACTAACCACTAACTAGTCTAACTTCTTATTTATAATCCACATGAATCTAATAGTCTCTACTTAGCCTTGCTCTTGCAAGAGCCATTGATGGCTCATGATGATGGATTCTAACACTCTAACATCTAACTCTCTAACAAGCTAACATTACTTTATTCCATGCTTGCTCTTATTGGGTTTTGATAGTTTAAGGGTAGCTGCACTTGTTGGTTGAATTTGGATATGAAAGTTGACATATGGGTCATGCTTTGAAATGCTCTTGAACCAAAGACTAGTGATGGCCAATGATATAAGTGAGGCAACTATCACTAAGAGGTTAGCATGTTGGTGGAGTCATTAGTAGTTAGTAGCCGTGAGTTTTCTTTCTTTTTCACTTCTTTTAAGAAATACATACAACAATCCCAAACACATTCTTTTCTATGTTTCCCACTTCTTCGTATTCCACCATACTTTTCTCTTTTTATTCTTTATTTTCTTTTCTTTCCATTCTTTAAAACATAGAAGAACCATTAACACACATGTGAGCATTCCGGTAAAGCTTCTATCGTCTCCTGTCCTTGTGGATTCGACCCATTTAGCCTCTATGCTATAATGAAAGTATCGAGGAAGCCAAAGCACGCACTTTCAACTCTTGATTTCAAAACATACACTTTCGTGCGCGATTTTCCTACGATCAAATTTTGGCGCCGTTACGGGGATGGATACGGTTTGATTTCACGCTTTTGTAAACTTTTCTTCTTTATTTTTTGGTATGCAGGTTAAAGTTTTAGCATTGCAGAATTCCACACTTGCTCTAGTATGGTTGGATAAATACTTGTATATTCTTATATTCTGCTGCTATTTTTTGTTTATATTACCTATGCACTGTAATAATTCTAAGAACTAAAATACGGTAATTGGATGTTTTAAAATAGTTTAGACATTTGCATCTAGGGATGTGTCAATTTTTATTCCAATATACTGTATTTTGTTCTTGTGTTGTTGTGATCTTGACGGAGGTGTACATATTGCATAGCATATAGTTAGGACAAACACGTTGTTGGTCCCCGAGATGATGACAAATGCGGAACTATCTCTGTTGGCAACAATAGATCTAAAATATCCAAGTCAACACAAAACTAAAACAAGAAGGATTAACGTTAAGTAAATAAATAAACTTGCAAATAAAGGAAAGTAAATCTCAGAAAATTGACAAACGCAAACAAGAGAGATTTATCCTGGTTCGGTCCTTGTGACCTACATCCAGTCCCCAAGCCACCCGCTTGAGATTTTCCTTTAACTTGATTTTGTACACCCAAAATCACAACATGCACACCACTTGACAAATCCCCTTCGCAAAATGTGTACACCTTCTCTACATCCAAGAGAACACCTTCTCTTCTACCAAGAGAATAACCTTCACCTTGTACAACTGCCTCTACACCAAGAAGCCACCCGTGTACAATGCTTACTTTGAGTATTACAACTTTCCTATAAGCCTTGGTACTGTGTATGAACGTGGACAAGGTCTAGTATAGGAGAAACTTCAGAGAACTTCACAATGGAAATGACTTTTGGTGAAGAACAGAAGTTGGAAAAACAGTTTTCAGATTTTCAGAATTTTGGCTTTGGAAAACTGGAGATTTTTCTTGATATTTGGCCTTTGAACTAACTACCCTTTATATAGCTGAAGACTAGAGTAAGTTAGGGTAGTTACAGGTGCCTTTTGAATGATTGAAACGTTGGGATTCGTTGCACAAAAGACCAGATAACGAAAACTGTCCAACAGTCAGAAACTGCCTATAGTCGACTTGACATATGGGTTAGTCGACTAGACTAGGCAATTTTCCTTCTATTAGTCGACTAGGTTTAGGTATTAGTCGACTAGGTCAGATACGTTGGACTGACAGTTTTCTGAATAACTGATTCAAGTCGACTGCAACTAACTGTTAGTCGACTGGACCAGGGATTAGTCGACTAGGTAAAGGGATTAATCGACTTATAAAAGCTATTAGTCGACTATAAAACACTGTTAGTCGACTAATGCAGAAACAGAGAGTTGGGTCTGTTTTGACACAGGACTTAGTCGACTTGGGTTTTTGGGTTAGTCGACTATACAAGTTATTAGTCGACTTGGAATAGGTATAAGTCGACTAATGGACATTGATATGAATGTGTGTGTCAAGGCTTTTTACAAGCTACTTCATCTTTACAAAATATATCATATCAACTCTCCTTGGGGCATCTTGATCATGTAGAACTCTTGATTCTTCATGTGTTAGAGCTCCGAATGACATGCATCACATAAGTCTTCAAGTCTTCAAAAATAAGTTCCAACATTCTCCCCCTTTTGATGATGACGCTTTATGTGCTCAAGTGATCCCCCTGCAGAAAATATGTTATATTTTCCTCCCCCTGCAGAAAATGGGTTATAACAGATAGAGAAATACTTTGTTCTCCCCCTGCAACAAATATATTAGTAATATATATATATATATATGTCAATTTTTATATGGTACCTGCAAGATAGACGTTAGATGTACCAAACATAAAAGATCATATTAACCTTTAGGACTCCAAATCCATTTAGAATTTGGTTGCAAGAATCACATATATCATGAATGTATGAAGCAATATATGTATTTTTATCATGAAAACTTAAATTTTTAGGAATCCATATAAACTTACTTTTCTTAGACTTTCTTTTTACAAAAGAACTATATGGATTACTGACATATGAAGACTTTTCATTATATCCAATACCATAATGATTATCATGTCACAATTTCTAAAAAGATAATAAATCATTTAATTTTTCTTTTCCTTTATTGAACTTAGTCACATTTTGAAAGAGATCTTCATATTTCTTTTTGAAAACTAACACGTCTTTATCCAATATAGAAATCCTATCATTCAAAGACTTAGTTTCCTTTTTCAGAAAAATATTCTCTTTTATAAACTTCTCATTTTCATTTTTCAAAGATGATATGACTTTTTCAGATTCATCTTGTTGAGAATTTATAGAAGATACTTGAAAAGCATAACATGAATTTTCCTGTAAAAGTTTTTCATTTTCTTTTAACAAAACTTTGTTTTTCAGTTTTTCATTTTTCAGATCAACAAATAATTCATGGAATGCATCAGAAAGTTCAAAAAATGATACCTCTTCATCTTCTATGGCCATGTAACATAAGTTAACATGTTCAGTGGATTCTTCTTCATCAGAAGATGAGGAATCACTGTATTCTGATGATGCTTCATAGTTTTTCTTCTTTCTGAATTTTTTGCTTTTGTACTATCCTTCTTTTTGAGCAAAGGGCAATTCATCTTCATATGACCTGGTTTATCACAATTAAAGCATTTGAATTTACCTTGCTTTAAGAATCGCCTGAATTTCTTTGAAAGCATTGCCATCTCCTCTTCATCGTCATTGGAATCGTCCGTGTCGGAGGATGCATGGAAGGCGAGTTCTTTCTTCTTTGAGCGGTGTTGTCGTTCGTCCTTCTTTCTTTCTTCTAACTGCACTTCATATGCCATTAGATTACCGATTAGGTTTTCTAATATCATAGTTGAGAGATCATTCGCCTCTTCAATGGCGGTTGTCTTCTTCTCCCATTCTGGTGTGAGTGCATGAAGGATCTTACGAACTCTTTCAACTTGGGTGTAGTCCTTTCCAAGGGATGCTAATGTATTGGTAATATCGGTGAATCTTGTAACCATCTCGGATATGGTTTCATTCTCCTCCATTTTGAATAATTCAAACCTGTGGACAAGAACAGATATTTTAGATTCCTTAACTTTATTTGTGCCTTCGTGTGTTACCTGAAGAGTATGCCATATTTGATGTGCAGAAGTGGCTGTTGAAACACGGTTGAACTCTTCTTTGGTTAAGGCACAGAACAAGGCATTCATCGCTTTGGCGTCAAGGTTCGCGTTCTTCTTTTGATCTTCACTCCAAGTGTTGTAGTTGGTTGTTGGCTTGGTGTACGATGCTTCTACGATGTTCCAAAGGTCGTAGTTGAGCGATTGCAAGTAGATCTTCATTCTACACTTCCAATAGTTATAGTTGGATCCGTCAAATAGCGGTGGACGTTGTGTAGAATGTCCTTCTTTGAATTGGGATGATGAGAACTCCGTTGCCATCTTTGTTGTTGACTTGTACCCGCTCTGATACCAAATGTAGGGCCTGCTCTGATACCAATTGTTAGTTCAGAGCTTGTACGCCGGTTCAGGGTATGCAGGGCTCTGATACCAATTGTTGGTCCCCGAGATGATGACAAATGCGGAACTATCTCTGTTGGCAACAATAGATCTAAAATATCTAAGTCAACACAAAACTAAAACAAGAAGGATTAACGTTAAGTAAATAAATAAACTTGCAAATAAAGGAAAGTAAATCTCAGAAAATTGACAAACGCAAACAAGAGAGATTTATCCTGGTTCAGTCCTTGTGACCTACATCCAGTCCCCAAGCCACCCGCTTGAGATTTTCCTTTAACTTGATTTTGTACACCCAAAATCACAACATGCACACCACTTGACAAATTCCCTTCGCCAAATGTGTACACCTTCTCTACATCCAAGAGAACACCTTCTCTTCCACCAAGAGAATAACCTTCACCTTGTACAACTGCCTCTACACCAAGAAGCCACCCGTGTACAATGCTTGCTTTGAGTATTACAACTTTCCTATAAGCCTTGGTACTGTGTATGAACATGGACAAGGTCTAGTATAGGAGAAACTTCAGAGAACTTCACAATGGAAATGACTTTTGGTGAAGAACAGAAATTGGAAAAAACAATTTTCAGATTTTCAGAATTTTGGCTTTGGAAAACTGGAGATTTTTCTTGATATTTGGCCTTTGGACTAGCTACCCTTTATATAGCTGAAGACTAGGGTAAGTTAGGGTAGTTACAGGTGCCTTTTGAATGATTGATACGTTGGGATTCGTTGCACAAAAGACCAGATAACGAAAACTGTCCAACAGTCAGAAACTGCCTATAGTCGACTAGACTAGGCAATTTTCCTTCTATTAGTCGACTAGGTTTAGGTATTAGTCGACTAGGTCAGATACATTGGACTGACAGTTTTCTGAATAACTGATTCAAGTCGACTGCAACTAACTGTTAGTCGACTGGACCAGGGATTAGTCGACTAGGTAAAGGGATTAGTCGACTTATAAAAGCTATTAGTCGACTATAAAACACTGTCAGTTGACTAATGCAGAAATAGAGAGTTGGGTCTGTTTTGACACAGGACTTAGTCGACTTGGGCTTTTGGGTTAGTCGACTATACAAGTTATTAGTCGACTTGGAATAGGTATAAGTCGACTAATTGACATTGATATGAATGTGTGTGTCAAGGCTTTTTACAAGCTACTTCATCTTTACAAAATACATCATATCAACTCTCCTTGGGGCATCTTGATCATGTAGAACTCTTGATTCTTCATGTGTTAGAGCTCCGAATGACATACATCACATAAGTCTTCAAGTCTTCATCAAAATAAGTTCCAACACACGTAGGTGATTTACTCTCTTGTGTGTTCATTTTTATCTATATTGCACACTTGCACGAATTGAACTTAAGGGTAAAACCCAATACAACATAAGGTGGGAAAGTCATTAGCCTCCCTTAGCCCAAAAATCACCTCCCCACTAACACAACCCAAGCCTAATAAAAATTGCTAGACATTGGCCCCTAGGGATATCTCGGACTCATTTAGGAGATTGACCTGAAGGGAAAGTTGGTAGAATTTGACTCTAGTCGAATCGGTATCTAAGGTTGGGGATTGAGAGGAGAAACCTCGAAGAATGGTGGTTTGGCATAATTAAGCCCGTTGCTCTGGCACGGATATCTCCCACTGATCTTACCCCTACCTGGCCGATTAACTTGTGGTCAGATTCCAACAAGGTACCCCCCGTGGATAGTCTAACCAGTAAGGAGTCGTCTAGGTCTAAGTCAACCCTAGCATAGGCTTGTTTTTTTTCTTTTTCTTTATTTGTTTGTTTGTTTGTTTTTCTTTTTTGTGAATTGTGAAATGGATTTTAACAACAATAATTTTTTCAATCCTAACATGAATCCATATTTCACATCGATCTCATTTGACTCAGATAACTCCAACCCGGATATGTACAACATGAACCAACCATATATACCGGATTGGAATTATCCGACTCAATATGATCCATACCCCCAATCCTATAACCAAGATTTTCAAAATAATTTCTACACTTCACATAGTCAATGGCGATTCACCTCCCCCGAGTCAAACTTTCAACCGTCTTGTCCACAATTTTCACAAAATTTATTCTCCGTTTTTGGTTCATATACTCCTTTTCCTGTTCCACCAACCGAAGAAAAATCTGATTGAAAAGGAGTATGAAAGAGCCGTACAATGAATTCAAAATTTGCTCAATTCACATCAAACTCATACACTCTAGAACATCCAATGGAAGAGAAATCTAAGCTAGAAAAGAGTGTGGAACTCTTTTGTGAAATAGCAAAACCATTTCAAAATATGTGGGACTCCTCACCTCAACCAAACTTTCAAGAGTCATCTTTTCCAGTCACACCATTTCAAACTACACAACCACTATTTCTGGAAATGAATATGGAACTCTTGCATGAGTCTGAGCAACAATCACAAAATCTGATGGACTCACGACTTAATCATAATTTTCAAAACCAACTTCCATACTCACCTTTTCAAGAAGAACCAATTCCAATGAGTATGGAAGACATGATTCAGACTCAAAATTCTGTTAATCGACCTATCAGTAGGTTAGACTCAATATTGAGTGAATTGATCAAAGAGAATGAGGAAAGTCTTTCTTGTTAACCTTTGACCAATCCTTATATCCCTAACCCTACCAATTGGACCCAAGAATCATGTGATTTTGGAAATCAAGATTCAATTTTCTTACATTCATTTGAACTTGCTCAAAATTTGAGAACCACCTTGATATTTTGGCAAGTTATCCCTTTTCAAAAATTGAAATTGACCATGAAGGTGATCCTGAACCTCATGTTGGTGATTCCATTTCACTTTTTGACTCAATAATGACTCCGGTATCTTTATCAGATTTTTTCTCTATTCCAGAGTTAACATTGAATCCTGTACCAGTACACTGTGAAATTGAATCACCAATATCGTATGATCACACTTTATTGATGGGAAAGTGTGTGAATATCAATTCTTTGATTTGGATCCCATTTTTGAACCAATTTTGACTCACCCTTTTGAATCTCGACTTGATCTGAGTCAAATTCTCAAGTCGGTATCGATTTTTGTTCCTCATCCATTTGTGACCAAATCTATCATTTCTCAAAATCACACTTCATTATTGGACAAGAAGGTTGAAGGAATTGACTCAGTAATTGTTTTTGAAAATGGGAAATTGGATGGAGGTAATTTTTTCAATAAGATCATAAAGTTCTCTAACATTTAACTGGGTTGTATTAGAGAGGTCACTAGTGGGTTTCTACAAGATCCACGATATTTTGATTGGGTACCAACGCTTGGCCCAATCAGACACCGCCAGAGCCACCGCCATGAGGTAATCTTCCTTCCCTATCCTTTTGTTTCATGTATATACGCATTCATGATGCATTGAGGATAATGCATGAGATAAGTGTGGGGAAGGGTTTACTAACATAGGTTGTTTTCAATTTTCTTTCTTTTACACTTCTTTTTAGAAAAATTTTAAAATTTTCTTTTGTATAGAAACTCTTTTACAAAACTTTTGGGAAATAAGAGAAATAATTTTGATTTACTTTTAAGAAAATTAAGATTATCTTAGGAATTAGGAAGACCTAAAATTATGAATTCTTAAATCAAGTCAAAATAATAGATCTTGTTTAAATTTTAGGATAAAAAAAGTAACATTGGAAAGATAATTTGATCTTGAATTTTTTGCCTTAGTTTATGCACTTCACACTTACATAATTTTTTGAGATTGAAACAAAGACTGAAAATGCCATATTAAATATTAAAAAATGATAATTAAAACAACTTATTGAAGCAGGGTAGTTATGCCTCAAGAAGTATGATCATTCACGCCTAAAAAGGTGAACAAAAATAAAATAATCCCCTTTAGTTTTGTGACCTTGTTTACTCGAGTCCTTAAGTCCGAGGGATATTTTCTCATCTGGTGCCCTAAGATCATCTGGTTTGGGAGTCACCGACTAAAGGCTCACTACCCGAGTAAATAAGAAAGTTTAAGAAAACTAAGGGAAGAAAAAGAAAAAATAATATATTGATAGAAATAAATGGCATGACCTTGGATTGCTTAAATTTTCTATAAAAATACTTCAACACTTTTCTCTCTTTCAAACTGAGTTTTCAAAATACTAACATTTGATTTCTTTCTTAAAGGATTTTGTGGGTGTAATCCGATGAAAACCCTCAGGAGACAAAACTCCTCCTCTAGGGAAAACTTAGAGGTTTAACAGCTTGTTGCACATGCTCAGTGCAATCGCGTCACCTGCGAAAATAGTGTAATAATTTTCTTAGCTTTTTGTTTTGCTCGGGACGAGCAAAAGATATGTGTGGGGGTGTGATTAGTCTCCAATATTGCATATTTCATACTACACTTTCACACTTAATCTTAATAAAATTCTTTTTAATAATGGGTGTTTCTCCTTGTTTCTAGGTCCATGGCTTGAAGAATAAGAGAGGCCCAAAAACTCGAACATATTTGAGGATTTTTAGAACCAAAAGAGAAGCCCACACATAAAGCCCAAATCTGCTGAACCAGGGAGCAGAAGTCAATAGTATGGACACACCTACAGGCCACCCATACTGGCACCAGTCTGCTAGAGCTGACGCCAGTATGGCCACAGAAACGTTTTTGCGGCAATCCTCGCACCACTCGAGTGGTGCCAGGGGCCATACCTCCCACGTGATGTCCCGTGCCCCCCTTTGCTATAAATAACCCCCTGGACTTCCAGAGCAGAAGATATGCAATGTTTTAGGATAGTTTCTTCTCCTTGTTGTAGTTTAGGGTAGTTTAGGTTAGTGTTCTTCTTCTTTCTCCTTTGTATTTTCTATTTCTTTTAGATCTTGTAATATAAGAGAGAGTGATACATGATTGGGAAGCAAGAGTGCTTGTAATAGAAGGTGACAATCTATGAAAGGTGCTCTCTTAACTTATCTTTATTTTCTTCTCTAACTCCTTTTATATGTTTAGCTAATCTTTTCTCTCATGGCAACTAACTACTAACCACTAACTAGTCTAACTGCTTATTTGATAATCCACATGAATCTAATAGCTCTACTTGGCCTTGCTCTTGCAAGAGCCATTGATGGCTCATGATGATGGATTCTAACACTCTAACATCTAACTCTCTAATATGCTAACATTACTTTATTCCATGCTTGCTCTTGTTGGGCTTTGATGATTTAAGGGTAGCTTGCACTTGTTGGTTGAATTTGGATGTGAAAGTTGACATATGGGTCATTCTTTGAAACGCTCTTAAACCAAGGACTAGTGATGGCCAATAATACATGTGAGGCAACTATCACTAAGAGGTTAGCATGTTGGAGGAGTCATTAGTAGTTAGTAGCCGTGAATTTTCTTTCTTTTTCACTTCTTTTAAGAAATACATACAACAATTCTAAACACATTCTTTTCTATGTTTTCCACTTCTTCGTATTCCATCGTACTTTTCTCTTTTTATTCTTTGTTTTCTTTTCTTTCCATTCTTTAAAACATGGAAGAACCGTTAACACACATGTGAGCACTCCGGTAAAGCTTCTATCGCGTCCCGTCCTTGTGGATTTGACTCGTTTAGTCTCTATGCTATAACGGAAGTATCGAGGAAGCCAAAGCACACACTTTCAACTCTTGATTTCAAAACATACACTTTTCGTGCGCGGTTTTCCCACGATCAAAGCTCTCAGATTTGCTACATTCCTGTGGCAATCTGAGTGAACTACTAACATGTATTTTTTGCAGGTTGGCTGAATTGCAAAGTTTAATATTTGTAACTATTTATTTCCTTAATTGACTCACTGTATATACATTTCTAACGCAACATTAAAAGGTTGATTGTAAATGTTAAAAATGATTTAGACTTTGCATTTAGGCATGTGTCTATTTCGTTATATTTTTATTTACCGTTGAAAAGTGCTGGAGCCAAGGTATGTATGTGTGCATAGCATTTAGTATAAGGTTCATTCTTGTATGATATATTGCTTGAGTGTTACTTTTTTCTATATACTTGTACACTACACTAAATTGATTTAAGGGCTTTTCCTATAAACAAGATAAGGTGGGAAAGTCATTATCCTCCCATAGCCCACAAACAATCTCCTCACTCACTAATTCAAATCTAACTAAAACTGAGTAGACGTTGGCCCTAGGGACATCTCGGACTCAAATAGGAGATTGACCTAAGGGAGAAGTTGATTTGAATTTGACTCTTGCCAAATCGGTGTCTAAGGTTGGGGATTGAGGGGCGAAACCCCAAAGGCTGGTGGTTTGGCCTAATTAGGCCCGTCGCTTTTGCGCGGATACCTCCCATCAATCTTGCCTCTACCTGGCCGATTAACGTGTGGTCAAATTCAGCATTATACCCCCGTGGACAGTCTAAACAGTTAGAAGTCGTCTAGGTCTAAGGTTTACCCTAACTTAGGTTAGATTTTTTTTTATTTGCTTATTTGTTTGTTTTTCTTTGTTTGTGTTTGACATTTGTGTGATATGGCTTATAACAATAATTTTTTCAATTTTAATGGTAATCCATATTACACCCCGACCTCCTTTTCAGATATTACAAACCCGGCCTATCATAACTTTAACCAATCTAGTATGCCGGATTGGTCTTATCCGAATCAATATAACCCATGCCCCCAATCTTTTGACCATAATTTCTAAAATAATTTCAACTCTTCACAGAGTCAATGGGGATTCACCTCCCCCGAGTCCAATTTTCTATCAATTTGTCCTCCTTATCCACCTTGTCCACAATATTTTCAAGATTCATACTCAGTTCCACCAGTTCAAAATAGAAAACAATCAATCTTGGAAATGAGTATGCGTGAGTCCAAGCAACAATCACAAAATCTGACGGACTCACAATTTCACCGCAAATTCCAAAACAAAACTTCATCTTTTCAAGTCCAATCGCAACAAAACGATGAACCAATCGACTTGAAAAGATGCTTGAAGCCATGACTCAGGCTCAAATCGCTCGTAATCATGACATAGATATGATGGTTCAAACTCTCCATTCTCATCGTTTGACCATTTTTGATGTCGTTAACCATTCTGTTAGAGCCGAAGAATTATGTTGTTTTGGAAAATAAGATTCCATTCAGTACACCCATTTTAACTTACCCAAACTTTGAATTTTGAAAATCACATTGACATTTTGGCAAGTTATCCCTTTCCTAAAATTGAACTTAAGAATGAATATGATCCTGAACCTCAACTTGGTGATTCAATTCTACTTCCTGATTCAATAATGACTCCGGTGTCTTCACCTGATTTTTAATCTTTTTTCGAGTTAACATTGGATCCTGTGCCAACTCATCTGAAATTGAATCGCCAATCTTTTATGATCATCATATTGAACTTGACCAATTTCATACTTTTAAAAGTTCCATTGATAAATTGGCAAGTTCTCATTTTCCTGAAATTGAACTCAATTAGAAATGTGACCTAAATTCTCAAATTTGTGATCCAGTTCAAATTCCTGAATCAATATTAACTCCTATTTTGTGATTGAGGTTTTACCTACACAAAAATACAGAATTTCAGAGCTTTTAAAATAGTAGTGCAAGGTGCTCAATTCAATCGCTATAGCAAGTGGCTATGCGGGTCGTGATCCACAAGGAGGGACTAGCGATGGAAACTTTTTAGTAAGTTCTCATTTATGCTACAAAGAATGGTTAAAGTTCTTCTTTTAGTTCTTTTAAAAGAAAAAAGAAAAATGGAGTTACAGTTAAGTTAGAAAGAAAGTGGTAGATCGAGAAGGTGGAGAAAATGGAAGTGGATATGTACAAAGAAGTTGAAAAAGAGTGAAAGAGATTTGGAAGATTGTGGTGTTAATAATTTACACTAAAATTAAAAGAAAAGAAAACTAAATCCTAAAAAAGTTACTTATCTCTTTGGCGCCTGCTTACCTTTGACCCGTATCGACGATGTACCTTTGCTTGAAGGTGAGCGAAGTATGACAAATAAGATCTTGGCCATTCCCGTATTACACTATAAATTGAAGGGGCAAGCTACACTATCATAGAAATGGATATCCATCACCATAAGTCGTCAACGGCACTTGCAAGGGCAAGACAACTTCGAGGCTATCGGTTTCATTTAGATCCACAAACACAGAGGAGAGAAGTAAACGAAAACAAGAGTAAAGGAGAAAAAAGAAACTTCAATTCGATTCAAATAACAATGGAAGAAAAGATCACTTACACCGGTGTCACCTTCAGTACAAGTTTGCTCTTATTCCTCCATGAAAGTATCCTCTCCTCTCAGTTATATAAAGAAAATAAAAATTACATGAAAGAAAATAAAAAACCTAAGTTACAAACTACAAATTAGTCTAAATTCTACTCTCTGCTTGGTCCTTCCCCTTTGCGAGATTGCAGGTATTTATAGGAGAAATTTAGAGGTTAGAGGAGTATGAAGATAGGGGAAGCTGGATATTTCTGAATTTGAATCCTCCCCTTATCTCCAAACTTGATTTGATGTGGATATTCAGTTCTGATCTGCAGTTTGTTGGCGTGTTGATTGCTGAATATAACTTATCAAATGACAGAATTAGAAATAGTGATCAACTTAAAGAGTTGTAGCCCTTTAAGTCTTCTTTTTGGATCATCTTGAATCATTAGATTTGAATTTTGATAACGAAAGTTATGATTCAAATACTAAAATGTATCCTGTCAGAATTTGAGTTAAATTTGCTTCATCTCGTCCGTTGATCTTCTCTCTATCCATTTATCCCTTTAGATTTGGACTCTGTATTTGACGTTATCCTCGGTTGATCTTTAGATTCCACAACTTGATTCACTAAAAACTGAATTTAAACAATTGGATTTGGGATCCTCCTCCTCTAACCAAATAGATCTAATTAAATCTGAATTTAACTGATATTTATTTGATTTTATCCTCTTTCTCCCCATGATTATCTTCTGCAGAATAGAAATTTAAGACAAGAAATTTAGCCGATTTATTATATGATAAATGTGAAAATGTAATAAAGAATAATGCAATAAATGTGTGCAATCACACCCCCAGACCTATCTTTTGCTCGTTCTCGAGCAAAACAACAAAACTAAATCAAAAATTATTAGACTACTTTCGCAGGTTACGCGATTGCACGAGCATGTGCAACAAGCCATTAAACCTCTAGGTTTTCCCTAGATGATGAGTTTTATCTCATGGGGTTTTCAGTGGATTACACCCACAAAATCCATAAAGAAAGAGAAACAAAGTATTAGTATTTTGAAAACACATTTTGAAAGAGAAAATATTTAAAATATTATTGTAAGAATTAAGTAATCTATAAGTTATAGGAAAACTGAACTTTTCATTCCTAAACTTAGTCTTTATTCAAAAACTTGTTATCAATTAGGACAAGGAGTCAAACTGTATTTTTTATCTAGTCTATTACTTTACCCTAAGTCATATGCACCTTCGTGATCGTGAAATTTTGACAAGGGTTCTTTAACTCTAATTCCTATGTCTTATTTATATTTAATTTTGGTGGTATTATTCCTCAATTCCATTAGGCTTTCTAATCTGCCCATGTAACGAGCCTTTAGTCGGTGACACCCAAACCGGACAGTCTTAGGGCACCAGGTGAGAAAACACCCCAAGGACTTAAACACTCGAGCAGACGAGGCCACGAAACCAAGTGTTTTTATTTATAAAATGTAACCCTTTTAAGCGTAAATACTTATGCTTCATGAGGCACAAATACCTAGCTTAATCAGAAGATTTATATATATATATATATATATATATATTTCAAACTTATCTAATTATCTTTTGCATAAATACCAAGGATTTCTTAAGCCAAAGCACCTAGATAATCAATAATTAAATTTGTTTATTTTTCATAGATATACATATATATTTTTCTTTTTTTTATAAGACATAAGAATCTTTATTTTGAACCCTAAGTGTGTAAGTGTATAAGGTGTACATATTTCTTTAAGGTAAAGATCAAGACTAAATTACTTTTACAAATTTTCTTCCTAACCTTAGAAATCAAACAAATAATCTTATTTTGATAAAGTATAAGAAATCCTAATTATGATTCTCCTATCTTAAAATTGACATAATTTCTTACAAAAAATATGTCAAAATATTGTTTCTATTTTAAAAAAGTTTTTAAAAGTAAAGAAAATGTTAATATTTTCTTTTCTTTTTTAAATAAAAAAAACCTAAGTTATGTTAGAACCCTCCCCCACACCTATCTCATGTATTGTCCTCAATGTATGAATTAATGCATAGATGCATGAAAAAGAAGAAAGGAAAAGAAAATATTACCTTAAGGTGGTGGTTCTGGTGGTGGTTTGATTGGTCCACAAAATGCGGCCCAATCGAATTCGCGTGGAGTTCAGAGGAAACCCACCAGAAATCTCTCTAATATAACCTACTAAAATGATGTATACATGAATGATTTTTATTAAAAAATGTACGCCATCTAATTGTCAAATTTCATAATTAATTTCTGAATCAATTTTATCAACACCCTTGTCCCAAAATGGAGTGTGAAAAGATGGAATGATTGACTTGGACTTAGAAAGTATGGGAACTAATACAGACTCAGAAAAGTGACTTAAGTCAAGTAAAGGTTCAGGAGTCAAGATTGGTTCAGGAAGTTGTTTCAAATCACGAAGTTTAAACTCAAGTCCACATTTTATTTCCCACAATGGAATCTGACTTTCTAAGATTGGTGATTCAAGTTCAAGAATGACAGGTGTGGGAACCAAAACTGACTCTAAAATATTACTCAAGTTGGGTAACAAAACAAGAGTCAATATTGATTCAGGAATTTGAACTGGATCACAAATTTGAGAATCTTGGTCACATTTCTCATTGAGTTCAATTTCATAAAAATGAGAACTTGTCAATTTGTCAATGGGACTTTCAAAAGTATGAAATTGGTCAAGTTCAATATGATGATCATAAAAGATTGGCGATTTAATTTCATGATGAATTGGCACAGGATCCAATGCTGACTCGAAAAAAAAATTGTAATCAGGTGAAGACACCGGAGTCATTATTGAATCAGGAAGTAGAATTAAATCACCAAGTTGAGGTTCAGGATCATATTCATTCTCAAGTTCAATTTCAGGAAAGGGATAACTTGCCAAACTATCAATGTCATTTTCAAAATTTGGAGTTTGGGCAAGTCCAAATGGGTGTGCTGAAGTGGAATCTTGTTTTCCAAAACAACATGATTCTTCGGCTCTAACATAATGGTTAGCGACATCAGAAATGGTCAAACGGTGAGAATGGAGAGTTTAGACCATTAGATCTATGTCATGATTACGAGCGATTTGAGCCTGAGTCATGTCTTCAAGCATCTTTTCATAGTTAATTGGTTCATCGTTTTGTTGCGATTGGATTTGAATAGATGAAGTTTGGTTTTGGAATTTGTGGTGAAATTGTGAGTCCGTCAGATTTTGTGATTGTTGCTTGGACTCATGCATACTCATTTCCAAGATTGATGGTTTTCTATTTTGAACTGGTGGAACTGAGTATGAATCTTGAAAATATTATGGACAAGGTGGATAAGGAGGACAGTTGGTTGAAAATTGGACTCGGGGGAGGTGAATCCCATTGACTCTGTGAAGAGTTGAAATTATTTTGAAAATTATGGTTATCAGATTGGGGGCATGGGCTATATTGATTCGGAAAGACCAATCTGGCACACTAGGTTGGTTAAAGTTATGATATGCCAGGTTGATAATATCCGAAAAAGAGGTCGGGGTGTAATATGGATTACAATTAAAATTGAAAAAATTATTGTTATAAGCCATATCACACAGGAAATGTCAAACAAACAGAGAAAAACACACAAATAAGCAAACAAATAAAAAGAAAAAAATCTAATTAAGTTAGGGTAAACCTTAGACCTAGACGACTCCTAACTGGTTAGACTGTCCATGGGGGTATATTGCTGAATCTGACCACAAGTTAATCGGCTAGGTAGGGGTAAGATTGGTCGGAGGTATCTGCGCAAAAGCGACTAGCCTAATTAAGCCAAACCACCAGCCTTCGGGGTTTCGCCCCTCAATCTCCAACCTTAGCCACCGATTTGGCAAGAGTCAAATTCAAATTAACTTCTCCCTTAGGTCAGTCTCCTATTTGAGTCCGAGATGTCCCTAGGGCCAACGTCTACTCAGTTTTAATTAGGCTTGGGTTAGTGAGTGAGGAGATTGTTTGTGAGCTAAGGGAGGGTGATGACTTCACCACCTTATCTTGTTTATAGGACAAACCCTTAAATCAATTTAGTACAGTGTACAAGTATATAGAAAAAAAGTAACACTCAAGCAATATTTCATACAAGAATGAACCTTATACTAAATGTTATGCACACATACCTTGGCTCCAGCACTCTTCAACAGTAAATAGAAAATATAATGAAATAGACACGTGCCTAAATGTAAAGTCTAAATCATTTTTAGCATTTACAATCAACCTTTTACTATTGTGTTAGAAATGTATATACAGTGAGTCAAATAAGGAAATAAATAGGTATAGATATTAAACTTTGCAATTCAGCCAACCTGTAAAAATACAGGTTAGTAGTTCACTCAGATTGCCACAGGAATGTAGCAAATCTGAGGGCTTCTGGGCTTTGCTTTTTAGAGCAGAGTTCAGGGCCACTTATATGTCCACTGCAGCAAAAATTCCTTGTTATCAAACCTGTACACAGAGAACAAAGAAGAAAGCTAACAAAAAATGTAAATCTAAAAAGAGAATAGCTTACCGTCCCTCCCCGGCAACGGCGCCATAAATTGATTGAGTTGGAACCTGCACACAAGAATACAGAATTTCAGAACTTTTAAAATAGTAGTGCAAGGTGCTCAATTCTACCGCTATACAAAGAAATTGAAAAAGAGTGAAAGAGATTTGGAAGATTGTGGTGTTGGTAATTTACACTAAAATTAAAAGAAAAGAAAACTAAAACCTAAAAAAGTTACTTACCTCTTCGGCGCCTGCTTATCTTTGACCCATATCGACGATGTACCTTTGCTTGAAGGCGAGCGAAGTATGACAAATAGGATCTTGGCCATTCTCGTATTACACTATGAATTGAAGGGGCAAGCTACACTATCATAGAAATGGATATCCATCACCATAAGCCATCAATGACACTTGCAAGGGCAAGGAAACTTCGAGGCTATCAGTTTCATTGGGATCCACAAACACAGAGGAGAGAAGTAAATGAAAACAAGAGTAAAGAAGAAAAAAGAAAATTCGATTCGATTCAAATAATAATGGAAGAAAAGATCACTTACACCGGTGTCACCTTCAGTACAAGTTTTCTCTCATTCCTCCATGAAAGTATCCTCTCCTCTCAGTTATATAAAGTAAATAAAAATTACATGAAAGAAAATAAAAAACTTAAGTTACAAACTAGAAATTAGCCTAAATTCTACTCTCTGCTTGGTCCTTCCCTTTGCCTTTGAGATTGTAGGTATTTATAGGAGAAATGCATAGGTTAGAGGAGTATGAAGATAGGGGAAGCTGGATATTTCTGAATTTGAATCCTCCCCTTATCTCCAAATTTTATTTGATGTGGATATTCAGTTCTGATCTGCAGCTTATTGGTGTATTGATTGCTAAATATAACTTATCAAAGGATAGAATTAGAAATAGCGATCAACTTAAGAGTTGTAGACCTTTAAGTCTTCTTTCTGGATCATCTTGAATCATTAAATTTGAATTTTGGTAGCGAAAGTTATGATTCAAATACTAAAATGTACCCAGTCAGAATCTGAGTCAAATTTGCTTCATCTCATCCGTTGATCTTCTCTCTATCCATTTATCCCTTTGGATTTGGACTCCGTACTTGACGTTATCCTCGGTTGATCTTTAGATTCAACCACTTGATTCACCAGAAACTGAATTTAACCAATTAGATTTGGGATCATCCTCCTCTAACTAAATAGATCTAGTTAAATCTGAATTTAACTAATATTTATTTTATTTTATCCTCTTTCTCCCCATGATTATTTTCTGCAAAATAGACATTTAAGATAAAGAATTTAGCAGATTTATTATATGATAAATGTGGAAATGTAATAAAGAATAATGCAATAAATGTGTGCAATCATTTTGTTACCAAACTTGATTAATATTTTAGAGTCAGTTTTGATTCCCACACCTGACATTCTTGAACTTGAATCACCAATATTAAGTCACATTCCGTTGTTGGAAAATGAATATGAACTTGAGTTTCAACTTCTTAATTTGGACCCACTTCCTGAACCAATCTCGACTCCTGAACCTTTACTTGACTTAAGTCACTTTTCTGAGTCGGTATTAGTTCCTGTACTTCCTAAGTCCAAGTCAATCATTCCATCTTTTCACACTCCATTTTGGGACAAGGGTGTTGATGAAATTGACTCCGAAATTATTTGTAAAATTTGAAAATTAGATGGGGTAAATTTTTAATAAAAATCGTTCATATATACATCATTTTAGTGGGTTATATTAGAGAGGTTTCTGGTGGGTTCCTCCGAACTCCACGCAAATTAGATTGGGTCGCATTTCGTGGACCAATCAGACCACCACCTGAACCACCACCTTAAGGTAATATTTTCCTTCCCTTTCTTCTTTTTCATGCATCTATGCATTAATTCATACATTGAGGATAATGCATTAAATAGGTGTGGGGGAGAATTCTAACATAACTTAGGTTTTTCTTTTCATTAAAAAAAATTAACATTCTCTTTACTTTTAAAAACTTTTTGAAAATAGAAACAATATTTTGACATATTTTTGTAAGAAATTAAGTCAATTTTAAGGAATAGGAGAATCATAATTAGGATTTCTTATACTTGATCAAAATAAGATTATTTGTTTGATTCTTAGGGTTAGGAAGATAATTTGTCAAAGTAATTTAGTCTTAATTTTTGCCTTGATGAAATATGCGCACTTTATACACTTACACACTTAGGGTTCAAAAATAAAGATTCTTATGCCTTATAAAAAAATATATATGTATATCTATGAAAAATAAACAAATCTAATTATTGATTAGCTAGGTGCTTTTGGTATTTATGCAAAAGATGATTAGATAAGTTTGAAAAAAAAAAGAAATATATATATATATATATATATATCTATAAAAATCCTCTGATTAAGCTGGGTATTTGTGCCTCATAAAGCATAAGTATTCACGCCTAAAAGCGGTTCATATAATAGAATCCTTAGTTTTGTTGCCTTGTTTGCTCGAGTCATTAAGTCCATGGGGTATTTTCTCACCCGGTACCCTAAGACCGTTTGGCTTGGGAGTCACCGATTAAAGGCTCGTTATATGGGCAAATTAGAAAGCCTAATAGAACTAAGGAATACTACCACCAAAAATTAAAATATATATATATATAAAATAAATAAGTAAGGCATAAGAGTTAGAGTTAAGGAACCCTTGGTCAAAATTTTCATGGTCACGAAGATGCATATTACTTAGGATAAAGTAATAGACTAGATGAGAAGTACAATTTGACTCCTTACTTAATTGATAACAAACTTTTGAATAGAGACTAAGTTTAGGAATGAAAAATTTGGTGTTCCTATAACTTATAGATTACTTAAATCTTACAATAATATTTCAAATATTTTTCTTTCAAAATGTGTTTTCAAAATACTAACATTTTTCTCTTTCTTTATGGATTTTGTGGGTGCAATCCACTGAAAACCCTCACGAGACAAAACTCGTCCTCTAGAGGTAACCTAGAGGTTTAACGGCTTGTTGCACAAACTCAGTTCAATCGCGTGACCTACGAAAGTGGTCTAATAATCTTTGGTTTAGTTTTGTTGTTTGCTCGAGGACGAGCAAAAGATAGGTATGGGGGTGTGATCGGTCGCTGATATTGCATAATTATTATCATATTCTCATACATATTATAAAATAAATTATGCTTTTAATCTTATTTATTGTCTAATTCATATGTAGGCCCATTGCTAAAGGAAAGGGAAGAGAAAAACCCAAAAGCCCATCAAAATTCTGATTTAATTCAGAATTAATTTGAAATCAGAAAATCAAGGCAGATCAGGGCGAATCAGAGAAGATAAAGTCGGTTGAAAACCAGTTACATTAAATCTTCATAAATCAATTGGTTAAAGCTGAAGATAAAAGGAGGTTTCGTAAAATCCAGGACCCTAAACAGTGAAATCACCTGGAGGGGGGTGAATAGGTGATAATGCTAATCTAATGAACTTAATGCGGAATTTAAAAACTTAATTACAATTACACTAAATGCAACCAACAAGAGATGCACACACAACCAAGCCAAGAAAATAAATATGAATGAACAATATGAAATGATGCAAGGCACAAAATAAAAAGACAGAGAGTAAGAGTCAAAGATTCAAGCACAAACAACAAGATTATTTCGAGGTTCGAGCACCCAGCTCTACATCCCCGCCTTCACACAGAAGGATTTCAACTCCACTAGCTTGTCCACACAGGACTCCCACAAAGAGAACCTCCACCGAGGATTTGGGGCAATACAATCACAAGGAGTACGCAACTCCTCTCTTTACAATCACAACCTCCTTCTAGAGGCAAAGCACCAAGCCAACAAACAATCACCTCACAACTTGAGGGATAAGCACAAAGCAACACAAAGATCACCTCACAACTTGAGGGATACAACCCAAATGCACAACCTCCTCAACACAATGAGGGAAAGGCACAAAGCCAAGCAAAGATTGGGTTTACAACTTGGTGGTCTAACAACCACAAACAATCTCTTTCTCACACAAAGATCCTATAGAATAAGATAGCAGATGTAGCTCAAGTGTGGAAAACAAAGTGTTTAAAACAAAGAAAAATCACTTGGGAAATCACCACAAAGATATAGAATGATAGAACCAAATCAAATTCCCAAAAGACTATTTTTCTTTGAAATATTAAAACACTTTAAAACAATAAAGATTGATCTTTTTAGCACAATGAAACTCTTTTTAAAACTTGTTTAAACACCAGAGAAAGCTCAGAAATTTCGTCCAAAAATTCTTAAAGAAAACTGTCCACTAATGGGGTATTTATAGCCTCTTTAAAAATATAGCCGTTGGCAGCTAAAAATGCCAGAAATGAACCGGTCGGTCGACCGTCCAACGGTCGATTTTTGACCGCTGGCAGCTACCGGTCGACCGTCCCCAGAAACAGAGAGCAACACTCTCTATCCGGTCGACCGCTCGGTCGACCGGGAGCAACCCGAGAGTGGGTTGCTCTCAGTCGGTCAACCGGCCGACTGACACGGCTACGTGCATAATCTTGTGCACGTTCAGTCGACCGCTACGGTCGACCGGCTCCTGGCCCGGTCGACCGCCAGAGCCTAGCAGCCAAAATCTGGGACTGAAAAACTGGATTTTTAAAGTCTTAAAAATTCTCATAAAATTTTTAAAAATACACAAAAATAGTTTTATCATCATACATTGAAATATAAACTTGTGTTAAAAATTTCAACACAAATTTCAAACATTTTGAACCATTTTTGTGTCATAGAAATTTTGCCAAAAACCAAAAATCGTATTTTCTAAAACTTGGATTTTTGAATTGAAAATACGTTTTGTCCAAAACTCATCTAAATACAAAAACATGATATTTAAACATATTGAAGCATGTTGCATATGGATGGAAATCCAATACACAAGAAACATATACATATCCATGTTTTTGACTTTAATTCCAAAATTATGTTTTGTTAAAAATACCAAAACACTAAACTCATGAAATAGACTATCAAACTAAGTTTGTCTAAGAGTTGAAGCATGCATGTATATAGAACAAAAATCTAATATACATTAAACCATGTAAACTTATTTTGAATCTATCTATTCATGAAAATCAAGATCGGTTAAACCAATCAAACCGAAAACCAAAACGGAAACAAGAAACGTATGTGTTGTGAACTTGAGCATATCATACTATTCTAATCTTTACAAATGGATCTAAATACAAAACTAAACTAGGTACCGATGTCTTCTTGTAGAGCGCCGTCTCCAAGCCGACTCGATCCAAACCGTGATTCACCGAGCTTGACTCCAACGAGTGCTATATATGATCTTTGACGCTCGGGCTCTTGAATCACCATGTGAGAGCTTCCAAAACATCTTATTGAAGCTAATCACCAACTAATATCTTGATTGATGATCTGAAACTAAATATCAGAAGATTATTAGTACACATAACTACATGAGTTAATCGTCATCAAAACTAGAGTGGAAGGCCTCTGGGCCAACAATCTCCCCCTTTTTGATGATAACAAAACAAATAAGAGCTATTTGGTACTAATAAGTTTGTTCAAGATAAGTTTCAGGTTAGTACCATATTTGGAGGCCATTGCTTAGCTTTTGCAAGAATTTCTAGGTTCATGGAGCATATAAGGCAAATGGCAAAGCAAGAAAGGAACATAGAAGAGAAGGCTCTAGTAAGGCATTGCTTGGCTCAAGACTTCATTTTGGCTCAAGAAGACTTCATTAGATTTGTTTTTAGTTTTATAGTTTTGTTAAAGAATTGTGAATAGGTTTGAAGCTCAAAGTTCCTACACACACATTTTTGCGCACATGTCTTTCCTAAAAGATTTCTCCTATAATATGTACAAAATATTTTTAAATACAATTTTTTGCTTACAAACTCAATTTTATGTTTTATACATATCTCTAATCAAAACTATTTTGTTAAATTTCAAGATCTCCTCAAAATTCTTTTTCAAACACAGTTTTTGGCCTGAGCCGGTCGACCGTCCGGTCGACCGACACTAGGTCAGGTCAGAACGGTCGACCGACCCAGTCGACCGAGCTTCTGGCAGTTTGGTGCGTGCATATGTGCACGTTTTTCGGTCGACCGGGCGGTCGGCCGACTGAAGTGCAGTTGCTCTCTGTTTGTGACCGGTCGAACGAGCGGTCGACCGAGAGCCTGCAACGGCTCTTTTATTTGAACCCCAGTCGACTGGCCGGTCGACCGAGGGAGTCGTTTCTGCCATAACGGCTAGTTTCTAAACACGTTTTAAATTTGTCTTTTTCCTCTCTAAACGAGTTTAAATGATATTTTCTGAACCTAATACTTCCTAATTAGCATTAAGTGGGTTTACTCTTTAATCCCTAGCCCTCTCCTAAAAATAGGGTGATTAGGATGAAGTTTTTTTTTACAACAATTAATTGCAAAAATATTCAAAGTTTAAAGGCTTTCAAAAGAGTTTTGTTCTTAGTTTTTGTGCTTAAATAATGCTTTTGATATCAATTGAATGTTAATAAAGACATAAAACATGCATACAAGAACATGCATATAAAATAAACATGCATACAAGAACATGCATATAAAATATAAACTCAAATTCTTCTCTTGATGATAACAAAACAAATAAGAGCTATTTGGTACTAATAAATTTGTTCAAGATAAGTTTCAGGTTAGTACTATATTTGGAGGTCATTGCTTAGCTTTTGCAAGAATTTCTAGGTTCATGGAGCATATAAGGCAAATGGCAAAGCAAGGAAGGAACATGGAATAGAATGAGTTTATATGGAAATATAAGTTTATATGGTTTTGGTTTCATATGAGTTTATATGCTTTTGATTTTTGCAAGTGTTTTTATGAATTCTTGTATTTGAGTTTAAGTGTCTTGCAAGTGTTTTATGTCTCATGATTTTTAGTCTCATGATTTTTGCTTGCAATTCACCTCTCTTTTATTTGTTTTGTATAGCATAATTTGAGGGGGAGCTTTCACCTCCCCTATATTTTTTATCATAGCATATTTGTTTTGTCATCATCAAAAGGGGGAGATTGTTGGCCCAGAGGCCTTCCACTCTAGTTTTGATGATGATTAACTCATGTAGTTATGTGTACTAATAATCTTGTGATATTTAGTTTCAGATCATCAATCAAGATATTAGTTGGTGATTAGCTTCAACAAGATGTTTTGGAAGCTCTCACATGGTGATTCAAGAGCCCGAGCGTCAAAGATCATATATAGCACTCGTTGGAGTCAAGCTCGGTGAATCACGGTTTGGATCGAGTCGGCTTGGAGACGGCGCTCTACAAGAAGACATCGGCACCTAGTTTAGTTTTGTGTTTAGATCCATTTGTAAAGATTAGAATAGTATGATATGCTCAAGTTCACAACACACACGTTTCTTGTTTCCGTTTTGGTTTTCGGTTTGATTGGTTTAACCGATCTTGGTTTTCATGAATAGATAGATTCAAAACAAGTTTACATGGTTTAATGTATATTAGATTTGTTCTATATACATGCATGCTTCAACTCTTAGACAAACTTAGTTTGATAGTCTATTTCATGAGTTTAGTGTTTTGGTATTTTTAACAAAACATAATTTTGGAATTAAAGTCAAAAACATGGATATGTATATGTTTCTTGTGTATTGGATTTCCATCCATATGCAACATGCTTCAATATGTTTAAATATCATGTTTTTGTATTTAGATGAGTTTTGGGCAAAAACCGTATTTTCTAAAACTTGGATTTTTGAATTGAAAATACGTTTTGTCCAAAACTCATCTAAATACAAAAACATGATATTTAAACATATTGAAGCATGTTGCATATGGATGGAAATCCAATACACAAGAAACATATACATATCCATGTTTTTGACTTTAGTTCCAAAATTATGTTTTGTTAAAAATACCAAAACACTAAACTCATGAAATAGACTATCAAACTAAGTTTGTCTAAGAGTTGAATCATGCATGTATATAGAACAAATCTAATATACATTAAACCATGTAAACTTATTTTGAATCTATCTATCCATGAAAATCAAGATCGGTTAAACCAATCAAACCGAAAATCAAAACGGAAACAAGAAACGTGTGTGTTGTGAACTTGAGCATATCATACTATTCTAATCTTTACAAATGGATCTAAACACAAAACTAAACTAGGTACCGATGTCTTCTTGTAGAGCGCCGTCTCCAAGCCGACTCGATCCAAACCGTGATTCACCGAGCTTGACTCCAACGAGTGCTATATATGATCTTTGATGCTCGAGCTCTTGAATCACCATGTGAGAGCTTCCAAAACATCTTATTGAAGCTAATCACCAACTAATATCTTGATTGATGATCTGAAATTAAATATCACAAGATTATTAGTACACATAACTACATGAGTTAATCATCATCAAAACTAGAGTGGAAGGCCTCTGGGCCAACAATCTCCCCCTTTTGATGATGATAAAACTCATGGAGTTATATATGTGATTGAGGCTAAACCTGCACACAAAATACGGAATTATAGAACTTAAGAAAGGAGATGTGCAAGTGCTCAATTCTTCCGCTATAGCAAGTGGCTATGCGGGTCGTGATCCACAAGGAGGGTTTGCGATGGAAGCTTTACAGTTCTTTATTGAAATCGTTAAGAAGAAAAGCGAGAGTTCTTCTCTGTTTTTAAAGTTAACAAAAAGAAAAAGAAGTATGTTAAAGTTAGAAGAAAATGAAAGATGAAGAAGGTGAAAAATCAGAAAAACAATGAAAAGCGACGATGTACAATGAAGTGGAGAAGAAAGAGTTGGAGGAGGTGGTTGGTGATCTAAACTAAGAAAGAAAAGTGTAGAAATACTTACCTAGGTTGATTGATGACTTACTTGGAAACCGTTGCATGTTCTACCTTTGCTTCGGAGGCGTTCAACGCATAGATCATAAGCTCGAGCTCAGTCCCCGTGCACATTATATCGTCAAGCATATCAAGAACGAAGTGATGCGGAGCTTGGAAGAGGAGAACGTCTTCATGAACTATCGCTGGCTCTCACGTAGCTTAGTTATACTTGCTTTGGAATTCACTTGTAAACTCAACAAATACAACCAAGGTAAAGTAGAAGAGGAAGAGGAAAGCAAAACAAAACGGAAAGTAAAGATACAAACATAAACAAATGTTACCTTTATTGCTTGAAACTATGAAAGAAAGGAGGAGGGTACATCGGTGTCACTCTCAACATATGCCTCTCTCTCTCTTACTTACGTGAATCTTCTTCTACCCTAAGCTACATACAAGTTACATAAAAGTAAAAACTAAACTACAAAATGGAAAAAACTAGTCTAAAATCCTAACTCTGCATTGGCGTCCAATTTTTAGTGCAAGTACAGGCCTTTTATAGGCAAAACCCTAACCACCATGATCCCGGGGAGGTCGGGGGAGCAAACGCTCCCCCTAACTCCCCAACAAAGCCGCGAAAACGCGGCTTGGGCCGCGTTTCCGCGGCAAGGGTGTGGCCAGATGGCCACACCCTGTTGGTGGGTGGCTCTGGGATTTCCTTCTGTATTTATCTTCAATTGGTTTCTTCGTTTGAGTCCCGGATTCTGACGAAATGGCCTTTGATTCTTGGCTTTAACCGATCGATTCTGAGAGGATTCTTCTCAACCGATTTTCAACCTATTGATTTTGCCCTGATTTCTTGAGTGCGAATTAATTCTGATTTAATTCAGAATTTTGGTGGGCTTTGGGCTCATTTCTCTTCATCTCCTTAAAGATTGGGCTTGCAAATAAATTAAACAATTAATTAGGACAATGCAGGCTTTTATTCTATAATAAGTATGGAAATATGATATTAAATATGCAACATTAGCGACTAATCACACCCCCATACCTATCTTTTGCTCGTCCTCGAGCAAAACAACTAAACTATACTAAGGATTATTAGACCACTTTCGCAGGTCGCGCGATTGCACTGAGCGTGTGCAACAAGCCGTTAAACCTCTAGGTTTCCCCTAGAGGACGAGTTTTCTCTCGTGAGGGTTTTCAGCGAATTGCACCCACAAAATCCATAAAGAAAGGGAAATAAAGAGTTAGTATTTTCGAAAAGCATTTTGAAAGATAAAAATATTTGAAATATGATTGTAAGATCTAAGCAATCTATAAGTTATAGGAAAACCGAATTTTTCATTCCTAAACTTAGTCTCTATTCAAAATTTATTATCAATCAAAGTAATGAGTCAAATTATACTTCTCATATAGTCTATTACTTTACCATAAGTCATATGCACCTTGTGAATGTGAAAATTTTGACTAAGGGTTCATTAACTCTAACTCTTATGCCTTATTTATTTGTGTATATATATATATTTTTGTGGTATTATTCCTTAGTTTAGGCTTTCTAATCTGCCCATGTAACGAGCCTTTAATCGATGACTCTCAAACCAGACGGTCTTAGGGCACCAGGTGAGAAGACACCCCTAGGACTTAAGGACTCGAGCAAACAAGGCCATAAAACTAAGGATTTTATTATATGAACCTCTTTTAGGCGTGAATACTTATGCTTTATTAGGCACAGATACCCAGCTTAATCAGAGGATTTTTCTTTTCAAACTTGTCTAATCATCTTTCGCATAAATACTAAGGCTTGCTTAGATCAAAGCACCTAGCTAATCAATAATTAGATTCGTTTGTATATATATAATTTTTTATAACTTATCTAATCATCTTTCACATAAATACTAAGGCTTGCTTAGGCCAAAGCACCTAGCTAATCAATGATTAGACTTGTTTTTTTTGTTTTTTTTTATAAGGCATAAGAATCTTTGTTTTTGAACCCTAAGTGTGTAAGTGTATGAAGTGTGCATATTTTATCAAGGTAAAGATCAAGACTAAATTACTTTGACAAATTATCTTCCTAACTCTATAAATCAAATAAATAATCTTATTTTGACCAAGTATAAGAAATCCTAATTTGGATTTTCCTATTCCTTAAAATTAACTTAATTTCTTACAAAAATAAGTCAAAATATTGTTTCTAGTTTTCAAAAAGTTTTTTTTAAAAGTAAAGAAAAATGTTAAATTTTTTTTTTTTTAAAGAAAAAGAAAAGTTATGTTAGACCCTCCCCCACACCTATCTCATGCATTGTCCTCAATGTATGAATTAATGCATAGATGCATGAAAAAGAAGAAAGGGAAGGAAAAGGTTACCTTAAGGTGGTGGTTCCGGTGGTGGTCTGATTGGTCCACGAAACGCGGCCCAATCAACTTTTCTTGGGTCTCGGAGGAACCCACCAGAAATTACTTTAATATAACCCACTAAAAAGATGTATCCATAAAGGATCTTTATTAAATATTTAACCCCATCTAATTTCCATATTCCATAACTAATTTCTGAGTCAAATTTGTCAACCACCTCGTCCCAGAATGGAGTATGAAATGATAGAACGGTTGACTTGGACTCAGGAAGGACAGGAACTAATACCGACTCAGGAAGGTGACTTAAGTTAAGTAAAGGTTCAAGAGTCGAAATAGGTTCAGGAAGTGGGTCCAAGTCAAGAAATTGAAACTCTAGTCCACACGTATTTTCTAACAATGGGATGTGACCTAATATGGGTGATTCCAGTTCAGGAATGATAGGTGGAGGAATCAAAACTGACTCTAAAATATTATTCAAGTTTGGTAACACATCACAGATTTGAGAATCTAGGTCACATATCTCATTGAGTTCAATAATATAAAAATGAGAACTTGCCAATTTGTCAATAGGATCTTCAAAAGTGTATAATTGGTCAAGTTCAATCTGATCCTCAAAGATGGGTGATTCAATTTCATTATGAATAGGCACAGGATCCAACGTTGACTCGGGGAAAAGATCAAAATCAGGTGAAGATACCGGAGTCATAATCGAATCAGGAAGTAGAATTGAATCACTAAGTTGGGGTTCAGGATCATATTCATTTTCAAGTTCTATTTCAAGAAAAGGAAAACTTGCTAAACTGTCAATATCTTTTTCAAAATTTGGAGTTTGGGCAAGTTCAAATGGTTGTTCTGAAATGGAATCTTGATTTCCAAAACTACATGACTCTTCGGCTCTAACAGAATGGTTAGTGACATCAGAACTGTCCAACGGTGAGAACGTAGAGATTCGACCATCATATTTATGTCACCATTACGAGTGTTTTGAGCCTGAGTCATGGCTTCAAGCATCTTTTCATAGTTGATAGGTACATTGTTTTGATGAAAAGATGAAGAATTATCTTGGAAGTGGTAGTGAAATTGTGAGTCCATCAGATTTTGGAATTTGTGTTTGGACTCACGCATACTCATTTCCAAAATTGATGGTTTCCTATTTTGGACGGGTGGAATTGAGTATGACTCTTGAAAATATTGTGGACTAGGTGGAGAAGGAGGACAAGTTGGTTGATAATTATGCTCGGGGGAGGTGAATCCCCACTGACTCGGTGAAGAGTTGAAATCGTTATGGAAATTATAGTCATAAGATGGGGGACATGGGTTATATTGATTCGGATAAGACCAATCTGACACACTAGGTTGGTTAAAGTCATGATATGCCGGGTTGGTAATATCCGAAAAAGAGTTTGATGTGTAATATGGATTATTATTATAGTTGGAAAAATTATTATTATAAGCCATATCACACAATGGAATACAAACAAAAAGAAAGAAAAACAAACAAATAAACAAACAAAAAAGAAAAATTCTAACCTAAGTTAGGGTAGACCTAGACCTAGACGACTCCTAACTGGTTAGACTGTCCACGGGAGGTTTAATGTAGAGCTAATCAGCCAGGTCAGGGCAAGGTTGGTGGGAGGTTTTCCGTCAAAAGACGTTCCTTAATTAAATAACCACCAACCTTCGGGCTTTCGGCCCTCAATCCCTTTCCTAGACACTGATTTTGCAGGAGTCAGATTCCAACATTTTTCCCCTTAGGATAATCTCCTAATTGAGTCCGAGATGTCCCTAGGGCCAACGTCTACTCAATTTTAGTTAGGCTTGGGTTAGTGAGTGCTTGGATTCTGATTTTTGGGCTAAGGAAGGGTGATTAAATCCCCACCTTATCTTATTATTGGGTGGTGCCCTTAAGATCAGTTTTTGTGCAAGTGTACAAGATGAATAAGATGCACTCAAAGCGATATAAATCAACCAAGAGATAGTCCTATTCTAGATGTAATGCAAACATACCTTGCTCCAGCACTCTTCAACAGTAAAAATAAATGAATTGAAAAAACGCGTGCCTAAAATGCAAACGTCTAATCAATTTTTTACTTTTGCAACAAACGTTTTACTGTTGATTATTAGCAGGCTTATGTGATGGCATATAGGAAATAAAGAATTACAGCAGATTAGAATTTTTGTAAACTAAGCAGCCCTGCAAAAAGCTGTTAGTAGTCAACTCTTCATTGCCGCGGTTTCGCGGCTTTTGCCGTGGAAACGCGGCAATTCAGAGGGCCCTTGGTCTCTGCTTTCTAGAGCAGAGGCCCAAGGCCACTTGTATGTCACTACAATATTAATTTCCTGCTTTGATTGCCCTGTAACCTGCAACAGAGAAGAAAATTCGTTTAGTTCTAAAAAATTTTCAAAAAAAATTCAGATTTCAATAAAAAACATGTTACCCTCCCCGGCAACGGCGCCAAAATTTGATTGAGGCTAAACCTGCACACAAAATACGGAATTATAGAACTTAAGAAAGGAGATGTGCAAGTGCTCAATTCTTCCGCTATAGCAAGTGGCTATGCGGGTCGTGATCCACAAGGAGGGTTTGCGATGGAAGCTTTACGGTTCTTTATTGAAATCGTTAAGAAGAAAAGCGAGAGTTCTTCTCTGTTTTTAAAGTTAACAAAAAGAAAAAGAAGTATGTTAAAGTTAGAAGAAAATTAAAGATGAAGAAGGTGGAAAATCAGAAAAACAATGAAAAGCGACGATGTACAATGAAGTGGAGAAGAAAGAGTTGGAGGAGGTGGTTGGTGATCTAAACTAAGAAAGAAAAGAAAAGAAAGAAAGAAAAGTGTAGAAATACTTACCTAGGTTGATTGATGACTTACTTGGAAACCGTTGCATGTTCTACCTTTGCTTCGAAGGCGTTCAACGCATAGATCATAAGCTCGAGCTCAGTCCCCGTGCACATTATATCGTCAAGCATATCAAGAACGAAGTGATGCGGAGCTTGGAAGAGGAGAACGTCTTCATGAACTATCGCTGGCTCTCACGTAGCTTAGTTATACTTGCTTTGGAATTCACTTGTAAACTCAACAAATACAACCAAGGTAAAGTAGAAGAGGAAGAGGAAAGCAAAACAAAACAGAAAGTAAAGATACAAACATAAACAAATGTTACCTTTATTGCTTGAAACTATGAAAGAAAGGAGGAGGGTACATCGGTGTCACTCTCAACATATGCCTCTCTCTCTTACTTACATGAATCTTCTTCTACCCTAAGCTACATACAAGTTACATAAAAGTAAAAACTAAACTACAAAATGGAAAAACTAGTCTAAAATCCTAACTCTGCATTGGCGTCCAATTTTCAGTGCAAGTACAGGCCTTTTATAGGCAAAACCCTAACCACCATGATCCCGGGGAGGTCGGGGGAGCAAACGCTCCCCCTAACTCCCCAACAAAGCCGCAGAAACGCGGCTTGGGCCGCGTTTCCGCGGCAAGGGTGTGGCCAGATGGCCACACCCTGTTGGTGGGTGGCTCTGGGATTGCCTTCTGTATTTATCTTCAATTGGTTTCTTCATTTGAGTCCCGAATTCTGACGAAATAGCCTTTGATTCTTGGCTTTAACCGATCGATTCTGAGAGGATTCTTCTCAACCGGTTTTCAACCTCTTGATTTTGCCTAGATTTCTTGAGTGCGAATTAATTCTGATTTAATTTAGAATTTTGGTGGGCTTTGGGCTCATTTCTCTTCATCTCCTTAAAGATTGGGCCTGCAAATAAATTAAACAATTAATTAGGACAATGCAGGCTTTTATTCTATAATAAGTATGGAAATATGATATTAAATATGCAACATTAGCGACTAATCAATATGCATGGATTAAAGTTAAGCTTCAAAGAAGCTCCCCCTTAACTCATGCATCAAGATAAACAAATAAGCATGCAATGAATGTTCATAAACATGTATGCATCAACATGCATAAAACACATATATTTCTAAAACATGCTCTTGATACCAATTAAATAAAACAAATACATTTTCAAAACAAGCTCTTGATACCAATTTGCAAAACAACACTAATGAAGCTCTTGATACCAAAAACAAACACGTTCTTTAAATAATGCTTTTGATATCAATTGAATGTTAATAAAGACATAAAACATGCATACAAGAACATGCATATAAAATAAACATGCATACAAGAACATGCATATAAAATATAAACTCAAATTCTTCTCCCCTTTTTGTCAATCATCAATAAAGGGGTAAAAGTAAAAACAAAATGTTCTTCCCTTTTTGTTCAAAACAAAAAATCAATAAAGGGGTGACCAATTGAAATAATATCAATTGAAATAAAACATGATACCAATTAAAAAAAATGTGTCAATTAAGAGCATAAAAGATATCAATTGAAATGAGTATAAAGATATTTAAGGAATGCCTATATCAAATGATACCAATTAAAATAAAGGTAAACGATGCATTGAAACAAATTGATTTATTGAGATTTGTTCCAAGTCAAACATGTTTATATGAAAACATATATCAAATGAAAACAAAAATCTTGATACCCATTGATAAGTAAACAAATAACATACCAAATGTAAGAAACAATCTTGATACCAATTGAAATTAACCATTACAAATTTTGAATTTCTCAAATATGATACCAATTGTAAATATTTTCATTTTGAGCATATGATACCAAATTAAAATCAACATTTTTCAATCATAAAGAAAGGGAGTGGAAATCAAATACTAATTGAGAGATGAAATACGAGTTTTTCTCCCCCTTTATGAAATACCAAAAGAGAATATGCACAAGATTATTAGTACACATAACTGCATGAGTTAATCATCATCAAAACTAGAGTGGAAGGCCTCTGGGCCAACAAACAACAAATCCAAAAAGAGATAACCCCAGATCACGAAACCAGGCAGCTCTACTCCTCAGTTGTGGCCACCTGGCCACAGCAAGGCTGTGGAAACGCCACCTTAGCCACGTTTTCGCAGTTTTGTTAGTGAGTTAGGGGAGCGTTTGCTCCCCCTATCTTCGTACGCCCTTTCCAGTTGGGTTTTGCCGATAAATACTGGGTTTTTTAGAGACCACTGGGAACGACCAAGTAGAGAGTAGAATTTAGGCTAATTTATAGTTTGTAACTTAGGTTTTTTTATTTTCTTTCTGTAACTGAGAGGAGGGGATACTTTTATGGAAGAATGAGAGCAAGCTTGTATTGAATGTGACACCGGTGTAAGTGATCTTTTCTTCCATTGTTATTTGAATCGAATCAAAGTTTCTTTTTCTTCTTTACTCTTGTTTTCATTTACTTCCCTCTTCTGTGTTTGTGGATCCAAATAAAATTGATAGACTCGAAGTTGCCTTGCCCTTCCAAGTGCCGTTGATGGCTTATGGTGAAGGATATCCATTTCTATGGTAGTGTAGCTTGACCCTTCAATTCATAGTGTAATACGGAAATGGGGAAGATCCTATTTGTCATACTTCACTCGCCTTCAAGCAAAGGTACATCATCGATACGGGTCAAAGGTAAGCAGGCGTCGAAGAGGTAAGTAACTTTTTTAGGTTTTAATTTTCTTTTCTTTTAATTTTAGTGTAAATTACCAGCACCACAATCTTCCAAATTTCTTTCAATCTTTTTCAATTTCTTTGTACATATCCACTTTCATTTTCTCCACCTTCTCTATCTGCCACTTTCTTCCTAACTTAACTTTAACTCTTTTTTATTTTCTTTTAAAGAACTAAAAGAAGATCTGTAACCATTCTTTGTAACTTAAAAGAGTACTTCCTAAAAAAGCTTCCAACGCTAGTCCCTCCTTATGGATCACGACCCGTATAGCCACTTGCTATTGCAATAGAATTGAACACCTTGCACTACTATTTTAAAAGTTCTGAAATTCTGTATTTTTGTGTGCAGGTTCTAGCTCAATCAGTATATTTTGTTGAAATTAAAGGTATACATACATATCCAAAAATAAATGAGTCCATAATAGAATGTTACATGAAGGCAAGTGACTCAAGGGTATAAATGTATATTTATTAGTTTTAGACAAAAATAACATATACATGAAGCAAAACATGTACAAAAATAGGGAAAACAAGTATAAATAAAAAAAATCATCAAAACTAGGTTATACATGTACATGTAATGAGTACAAGTGAGCACTATAGCACAAACATATAATAATCAAAGGTAGCTCTCTACTTGTACAAGTATAAGCACAAGTTTTAACGAAAACTATATCTAAATAAGTATTCACCACATGAAGTACAAAACAAACATGATCATTAGTTTAAATGCACGTGTTTTAGAACTAGTACACACATAGTAGTTAAATAATAGTGAGAACACAAAATATGAATCTATATGAATATGGGTGTATCTTTAAGACAATCTATGCATATCACATGTCTAAAAACATTGTATTTAACATAATGAACAATAAAATCAAAACATGCTAAAAATTATCAATATAAAAGCATGTAAACTAAAATAGGAGGTTTGATATAGTTACCAAAGCATATGAACTATTCTCTAGGTCTCCAAACCATGGTGTCCTCCTACCAAACATCCTTGTAGGTGATGCATCTAATGTAGTGTCTATCAAGCTCAAATGCATGCACAATCAAGGCACCATACATCTCACATCATGTGAGAGCTCACACCTACATCAAATACAAGAGGTGGGTATTTTGATACCCATTTCATTTTGGGTTCACGGGGGTTAGAAATAAATGGAACCCAAACATTATTATTTACAAAATTTATAGAATTTAATCTATCAAAGCAAAATCTTACAAGATGGCCTTTGCGGCCACAATGTGCACATATGTACATTCTAGCATACATATGAGAATGGGTGTGATCATGGTGTACATGAGGTGTATGTCGTGTAGGATGTGCATGCTATGTGGAATTTGTTTCTTGCGAAATATTGGTTCCAATCTATTATGGTTAAACACACAATTGCTCAAATTTGAGCTCTAACAATCAATTCTCTTTTTTAAAACATGAATCTCATTTTTATCAAAAGAGGATGCAATATTATTAGCGCGAGTAATATGGCAAGAATGAGAATCAACAATCTTTTTCTTTTTAGAAATGTTTTCTTTTTCTTTTAAAACAATTTTCCTTTTCAAAGAGTTATTTTCTTCTAAAATAATCTCTTTTTCTTTTTTCACCAAAATAATTTATTTTTGAAAGAATTGTTTCCTTCACAAATGTCATTTAATTTTGAAGACAAGAAAATATTCTCCTTTTTCAAAAATTCATTCTCTTTTGAAATAATTTTAAATTTATTTTTAGAAGAATCTTTTTCTTTCTTCAACAATTCATATTTTTTAAGAAGTTTTTGACATAAAGATGCAAGCTCATCATAAGGCATGTCGATATCTTCTTCTAGTTTGGATTCGGAATTTATCTCAAGGGGGTCATCCCCTTGGACCATATAGCATATGTTGGAAGCATCACTTCCATCATCCGAGTCACTTCCCATATAGTATTGCTTTTGTTCACCAAGAGAAACAAGTATGTTCCATACTACAAAAATGAATCAAAGTTGAAAACCCTAGATAAATAATCATCATTTAGGGTACTCTTTAATACATGGATGGCTTTTGCATTAGCCTCTAGATGTTTGCCATTTAAACAATATGAATTTTTAATAGTGGAAAAATAAACATGAATTCCTAGGGCTTTGACGTACATTGACATCTTAACTTTTCAAGTTTGGATGTTAAGAATATCAAACATGGGAGGTGCCATGAAATCCATCTGTGTGTACAAATATTGTGATTAGCTAAAATAGGATCTTTAACTCAAGGTTGTTAGACCCAAATCAAGAGCACCAAGCTCTGATACCAATTAAAAATATACCTAGAGGGGGGTGAATAGGTGTACTAGCTAATCTAATGCAAATAATGCAGAATTAAAAACTATTTATGCAAACTAAAACTATTAATCTAACACACAAGGTATAACACAAGAGTATAGCCAAATTCCCGGTGAAAGGCTCCGGACTATCTCCTCAAGATTCCTCTAGATTAAGAGTTGAGGTGCCACTATGGATCTCTTGGTTGAATACAAGTGTGAGCAAACAATCCTAAGCATATATCACTTGAGCACAAGTATATCAAGCATATAAAGACATAAACAATATATGCATGCAAGATATATAAACACAAGTGTGAGAGAGAGAGTTGAGCAATCAAAAACAAGGAAGAATTTTTTGAGGTTCGAGCACCCTTGCTCTACATTCCCGCCTTCAACACTATGAGGTATTTCTATTAGAATCGATCCCGCAAGATCACTCAGTGCAGCAACATCTACAAGGAGTTCACACTAGAACTCTTTGACCCGTAAGTCCCTCACTTGTTCTCGCAAGAACAACACAAGCAAGCATGCTAGCTTGCCGAGGTCACACCTCTACACCGAGCTCCCATACGAACTCGTCACAACACGAACCTGCAAGTTCGCCTCCTCAAATACAAAGATGAACACTTGGTGATCTCTACACTTTGATCACCTAAAAACACTCTCACAACAAAGATCCTTAGAGGATTGATATAGCAATGGAAAGATCAAGTTTGTGTGAGAAAAACTAGGATAGATTGGTGGTGAAAAACTCAAGAAATCTCTTTTGAAGAACACTCTTGAAAACTCTCCTTTTGATATGAAAGTATTAGCCCTAAAACAAGTGAAGAAAAACTCTAAGAGAGATAGGAAAAACTGGCTTTGAAACCCACTTCAAATCTTATGTAAAACAGCCCAAAACAGCCCTCGTTTTATAAAGTCCAAAAATATAATTGTTGGGTTCAAACTGCAGCCAGGATGACCTGTCGGTCGACCGGCCAACGGTCATATTTTTGACCGTTGGGGCCTGCCAGTCGACCGCCCGGTCGACCGCACCCTGCACTTGACCTATCGGTCGACCGCCCGGTCGACCGAGGCAAGATCCAGAGAGCAAAGCTCTCTGGACGGTCGACCGACCCTCAAGCCAAAGGCCCGTGCACTTTTTTATGCAGTCGACTGCCCGGTCGATCGACTTCTGGATCGGTCGAAAACCAGAAGGCCAGGTCAAAAATTTTCAGGATTAAATCTTGGTCTAATAAATTCTTATAAATTCCCATAAAATCATATAAAATCTACAAAAATAAGTTCTTTAAAATACTTTTAAGTACAAATATGTGTGATCAAAAATCAACGCATATTACAAACTTTTTAGCTATTTTTGTGATATAGAAATTTAGCCTTAAACAAAAATCTGTATTTTTCAAAAACAATCTTCAATTTGAAAAATAATTTTTCTAAAACTTCTTCAAATACAAAAGCAAGATATTTTAAACACATTTGAAGATTAGTGTGTATGGATATGATCCAATACACATATAAGATGAAATATCTATGTTTTTTACAATAAGCTCTAAAATAAGTTTTGATAAATACAAAAGTCAAACACATGATATAGAAACATCAAATAAGTTTTTATAAACATTTGAACCAACAATGTGTATGGATGAAATTCAAAACACATATAAACGTTATAAACTTATTTTGATGAAATCTAATCACGAAACATAAGGATATATACTTTGAAGCTCAAATTTTCTAAAATCAAAACTATTCTTATAAAAACACATATAAATTTTGTGTGTGTGTATGAGCTTGAGCAATTCACAACTAATCTATCCTTTATATTTTATCTAAAATCAAAATAATTCTTATAAAAACACATATAAATTTTGTTTGTGTATGAGCTTGAGCAATTCACAACTAATCTATCCTTTATATTTTATCTAAAACACAAAGTCTTAACACTTACAAACATGACACAGGTCTTGAAAATCTTCTCTTGAAAATCTTCTTCTTCTTCTTGATTTGGTCCAAACCTTGATCCAATGAGCTAAACTCCTCTTGAATACATGATGCCATCTTAATGCATGAGCTCTTGAATCAACATGTGCTAGCTTTAAAACTTGATTTCAAATTTTTTGTTGAAGCTAAACACCTACTAAGATCTTAATCAAATATCTGAAACTAAATAAGGACAAAATCATTAGTACTATAACTACATGAGTTAATCATCATCAAAACTAGAGTGATGGGCCATTGGGCAACAAAATATTCATCATTTAGGGTTAACTTTAATGCATGAAGGATTTTGTATTAGCCTCAAGATGCTTGCCATTTAAACAATATGATTCTTTGGTTATGACAAGAAAAACATGAACAAGGCGTTGATATACATAGACATCTTAACTAATCAATTTTGGAAGTCAAGAACATCAAACATGGGAGGTGTCATGAAAACTAGGAGTGTGTGTACAAATATTGTAGTTAGCTAAAATAAGGATCTTGAACTTTAGGTTGTTAGACCCAAATCAAGAGCACCAAGCTCTGATCCACTTGTACGTCACCTAGAGAGGGGTGAATAGGTCACAAGCTAATCTAATATAAAACTAATGTGAAATTAAAACTAATTATGCAATCTAAAAACTATTAAGCTAACACATTAAGTATAACACAAGAGTGTAGCCGAATTCTCGGTGAAGGGCTCCGGACTATCTCCTCAAGATTCCTCTAGATTAAGAGTTGAGGTGCCATTATGGCTCTCTTGATTGAATACAAGTGTGAGCAAACAAACAACCCAAGAATGTATTCAGTTAAGCACAAATATATCAAGAATATCAAGAAGAACAATAAAAGCATACATGATTTATAAAGACAAGTGAGAGAGAGAGAGAGAGATGAGCAATCGCAAACACGGGAGATTTATTTCGAAGTTCAAGCACACTTGCTCTACATTCCCGCCTTCAACATTATGAAGGATTCCACTAGAATCGATCCCAGAAGATCACTCAGTGCCGCAACACCTACAACAAGCTCCCTTAAGAACTCTTGGACTCACAAATCCCTCACTCATTTCCGCAAGAACAACACACGCAAGCACACTTGCTTGCCGAGGCCGCACCTCTACAAATTCCCAATCAAAATGGGTGGAACACTTGGTGATCTTCTCTTGATCACCAAAAACACTCTCACAACAAATGATCCCTAGAGTATAAATATAGCAATGGAAAGCTCAAGCTTGTGTGAGAAAACTTGATAGAATGAGTGGAGGAAAACTCAATAAAGCTCTTTTAAAAACATAAGAGATTTACTCTTGAAAACTCTCTTTTGGATATAGAAATGATGCTCTAAAAACTTGCTTAGAAACTCTAGAAAAGAGCTCTAGAAAACAGCCTAAAAAATCTTACACAAAAATCTGGCCAAAAGTCTCATTTATAGAGGCATCAGAAACTAGCCGTTGGGGCCCAGATTGGACTGTCGGTTGACCGGCCGGTCGACCGGCCAACGGTCAGATTTCTGACAGTTAGGGTTGCCAGTCGACCGCACGGTCGACCACACCCAGGTCTTGACTTTTCGGTCGACCGAGGCCAGAACCAGATAGCACTGCTCTCTTGGTCGATCGACCGCACGGTCGACCAGGGCCAGATCTAGAGAGCAAGCTCTCTGGATCAGTTGGCCACCCAGTCTTTTGGCCCTCAAGCTAGGCTTGTGCATGTTGCCTGTGCATATCGGTTGACCTACCTCTAGCTCGGTCGACCGGTTCTGGTTCAGTCGATCGACAGAAGCCTAGGTCTGGGTTTTTAGGGATTGGAAAATTGACTTGAAAATCCCTAAAAAATTTATTTAAAACCTATAAAAATTCACCAGAATAAGTTCATTGAAATACTTTGAAATCCAAATATATGTGATAAAAAATTAACACATATTACAAACAAGTTGAACTATTTTTGAGGTAAAGAATTTTAGCCTTAAACCAAAAATCGTATTTTTCAAAATTAAACTTCATTTGTAAAACAATTTTTTCAAAACTTGTTCAAATACAAAAACAAAATATTTTAAACACTTTTGAATCTAAGTGTGTATGGATATGATCCAATACACATATAAGATGAAGTATCTATATTTTTGACAATTAAGCTCTAAAATAAGTTTTGACTTAAACAAAACTCAAACACATGATATAAAAACATCAAATAAGTTTTTCTAAATATTTGAACCATCAATGTGCATGGATGAAATGCAAAACACATATAGACCATATAAACTTGTTTTGATGAAATCTATTCATGAAACCAAATATGTATTCTTTGAAAATCAACTGGTTAAACTGAAATCAAATTTTTTAAAACTATTTAAATTTTGTGTGTGTGTGTGTATGAGCTTGAGCAATGCACAACTAATCTATCCTTTACATTTTATCTAAAGCACAATATTTTAATACTTACAAAACTAGACTCAAGTCTTGACTTCTCTTAAAAACTTCTTCTCCATCTTGACTTGGTCCAAACCTTGATTCAACGAGCTATACTTCTCTTTAGTACTTGATGCGATCTTGATGCGCGAGCTCTTGAATCAACACGTGCTAACTTCAAAACTTGACTTCGAATCTTTCGTTGAAGCTAAACACCAACTAAGATCTTGATTAAATGTCTGAAACTAAATAAGCACAAGATCATTAGTAATATAACTACTGAGTTAATCATCATCAAAACTAGAGTGATGGGCCATTGGGCCAACATTCCTGTCTTCTGAATTTCGAGCAATGAGGTAGGTGCACTCATCACAGAAAACATGATGGACGAGAATGGTGAGCTATGTCACTGAGCAACTAAGGTAGCCACTGCTGCAATCAGTCTGTATTCAGTGGTCAGGGCAGTTCAATATGGTATCCTGCAGAGTCATTACCATTTCTTTGCCAAGTTGCAGCTATACAACCCGATACATTTACCTTCTTTACCCCAAGTGAAAAGTTAGGGTTTGCTCTCCATGAAATGTGTAAAGTGTCTGGACTGCCAACGGGAAAGATACCTTGCGAAGAATACATCTTTGGTACAAAGAAACTTCATGTTCTGAAGAAGGAGGCTCTACAAGTTTAAGAAACTTATTGGGAGTTGTTGTGCTATTACTATATCAGTGCCCAGATTGCTAGATTAAGGGCTGGGGTGTCAAGCAGATGTTGTGGGCAAGTTACTTGTTTTAGGTTTTGAGAAACAAGGTAGATCCTATTTCCCGTCTAGCTGCCAGTACTGACGAAGAAATTAATGAAAGGATCTTCGCGGTGGTAAGCTCATATACTACCAAGTCAAATGAGAATACTTTCAAACCTGACACAATCTTCGAAAGCTTCCACCATCAAACCAAGATCCCAATCTCAGATAGAGCTCTACTAGCCGGGTTCTTGATGCTATGGATGAAAAGATGCGTCGTGCCTATGCTCCCTCATGAAGTCCTTGTAGCAAACATCGTCTACGTGGCTATTTTATTGGCTCATGGCTGACCTCTTGGCTTTCTTTCAACGATGGTGAAATGTCTCCAAAGCGGCTTACCCGTGCTGACCTTAAGCTTCTACCATGTGGAAGTTATAGAAGATGAGGAGGGTAATGCCATCCTTGATAGGAATGGTGAGCCGAAGAGGAAGACTCCTAATCCCCATGTGGAGTTACCATACACCTATCTAGTGGCTTGGTATGTCATGTATTGTCCAGCCCTCATGTCAACAGTGTAGAAGTAGATCAAGGACTTTGTTCCTTTCATCCAGAAGCTCGAACACTCGAAATGGCAAGGTGGTAACATGGTTGCTATTTAAAGAATCGTACAGAGCAGTATGAACTACTATCTCTTTAGGTGCTTCCCAAATTTCGAAGGGGTAACCTATGGCAAATGATTTATCAATGTCCTAGGGTCAGATGGATTTACATCGCTTTCCAATGGTGTTTTCTATTGGCTACTGAACATCCAGCTAGGATACCTCATGTTCCATCAAAGGAATGTCTGCTTGATCGAACCATATATGCCAAGAAAAATTTTCCCATCAATTTGGGTATGACCAACTACATGTCGAGAATCCTAATATTGGCCTGCATTTCAACGATAACCTATACAAAAGGGCTCGAGCCTGGTATTACTTCGTGGCAGGATGCACTGATGCGATTTTTAGTCTACCGCAGAAAACTCTGAACTCCAATGCCACTCTCAGCTTATGCATGTGGTATGCTATAGCGGCCATAGTACCTGGAATAATATAAATAGCACGTGCATTAAGGTGAATAAGGCCCTATACAGCGACAAGAAGAACTCAAAGAAAACTCTCTTGAAAGGTATAAATGAGTTTCTTGAAGTTGAGAGTGAGGTCTCCCAAATGAAAGCGGCTGCTATGCCTGAGACTGATGAAGAGACAACTGGAGGTGGTCTTGTAAGATGCCCGCATGGCATTGCTGCAAATCTTCCTCGACTCAAGCATTCATAGTCGAATCAAGTACGGGCAAGAAGAAGGTACGCCGAGAGCCTAAAATTGAAGCTATTCCTGAGGAAGCCTCAAGGCCAGAGGCAGGATTTGAATCGATTCTCTCATCTAGTGAAGAGACTGATGAGAAAGATGAATTATTTCCAAGCATTGCTTTGCATTCCAGGAGTCTCTATACTAGAGGCCCTGCAGTGACTAGCGTAGAGGATGTGTCTCCTATTGAGGAAGATGTTGGCCCAAAGGCCTATCACCCTAGTTTTGATGATGATCAACTCATGAAGTTATGTTTACTAATGATCTTGTGTTTAATTAGTGACAGATTCATTATCAAGATCTTAGTAGGTGCATAGCTCAACAAAGGATAAAATATCAAGATTTGGAGCTAGCACGATGTGATCCAAGGAGCTTTTGGATCAAGCTTGGACCAAGTCAAGAAGATGAGAAGACTTCAAGGGAAGACTTCAAGATGAAGACTTGTGTCTAGGTTTGTTTTTAGAAGATTTTGTTTTTAGTTAAAAATGTAAAGGATAGAGTAGTTGGTGGATTGCTCAAGTACATATACACACACACTCTTGATAGTTTTTGCTTTTACAAAAGATTTTCTATTTTAGAAAATACATGTTTTGGTTTTCAGTATTTCATTTACATATGTTTAACCCAAAACCATATTTAGAGCTTAATGTCAAAAACATAGATATTTCATCTTAATTGTGTAGTGGATCATATCCATACACACTATGCCTTAATGTGAATTACAATATCTAGTTTTTGTATTTAAAGGAGTTTTGGAAAAACAAGATTTTGGAAAATACAAGTTTTCATATGAGCCAATATTTCCAAGTTACAAAAATAGTCCAATCTTTTAAAACATGCCTTGATTTTGTGCAAGCATGTTTGTATATCAAAGTATATTGGTAAAACTATTTTTGTAGAATTTTCAGTAGTTTATGGGATTTTATTTGAGCCAAAAAGACTAAGTTTTAATCCCAGAAAAATAGTTTCCAGGCTTCAGCAAGTCGACTGTATAGTCGACTTGGTCTGAAGTCGGTCGACCGGAGAGGTCGACCGACGTGCACAGACGTGCACGCCTTTGTACACTGGAGGACGGCCGACCGGACGGTCGACCGCTCCAGAGAGCTCTGCTCTCTGGAAATTTCGGCCGACCGTACAGGTCGACCGACAGAGAGTTCTACTCTCTGCTCCAGTGGCTCGGTCGACCCGGGCGGTCGACCGTGGCTCCAACGGTCAGATTTCTGACCATTGGCGGTCGACCGACCCGGTCGACCGGCAGGCCTGACAGACCCCAACGGCTAGTTTCTGACAGTCTATAAATTTGGGGGTTTGGTCATTGTTTTGTAACAAGATTTTAAGAGAGCTTTGAGCCAGTTTTTCCCACTTCATTAAAAGAGTTTTCTCCACATATTTGAGAGCAAATACTTCCAATCTAAAGGGAAGATATTATCAAGAGTGTAAAAGTGATTTCTTTGAGTTTTCCTCCACCATCTCTTTCCTAGTTTTTCTCACACAAACACTTGAGCTATCCATTGCTATATCTACCTATAGGGTTTTGTTGTGAGAGGATTTTAGGTGATCAAGAGTTGTGATCACCAAAGTTCTTCTTTGTTCTTTGAGGAGGCGGACAAGTGTGTTCGCGGTGGTTTAGAGTTCTTGTGTGAACTCGGTGGTTTGAGGTGCGACCTCGGCAAGCTTGTGGGGCTTGCGTGTGTACGGGACTAGGGAGTCCGAGGGCTTGTAGGTGTTGCGGCACCGGGGAGAGATCCATTGGGATCTTGCATAGTGGAAATCCTTCGTGTGTCGAAGGCGGGGATGTAGAGCAAGTGTGCTCGAACCTCGAAACAAACCCTTTGTGTTTGCGATTGCCTTTCTCTCTCTCTCTCTCCCTTACTTTATATCTTGCATGCTATTTATTGTGCTTTCATTTACATGCTTGATATACATTGTGCTTAATTGTTATACTTGCTTGGGTTTGTTGCTAACACTTGTATTCAACCAAGAGAGCCAACGCGGCACCTCAACCCATATCCAGGGGAATCTAGAGGAGTTTGTCCAGAGCCCTTCACGGGGAATTCGGCAACACTCTTTGGTTATACGTGGTGTTTAGTGTAAAAGTTTAATTAGGTCATAATTAGTTTTAGCTTCCGCATTATTAGGCATTAAGTGACCATTAGATTAGCCATCACCTATTCACCCCCCCTCTAGGTGAACTTACAGAAGAGACAAAAGAGGTTGCAACAAAGTTGGCAGATCCTCCAGAATAGGAACGTGAGATCATTCAAACTGAGGTTATTTCAGAACCTGGAACTACTTCTCAACATGAAACTAATTTGACTAAGTACAAAGTTGCCCCTCCTATAACATCGGTGAATCAAAAAGAGGGAGCTAACTCCATGGACGCGCCGTCAGGTTCTCCTAACATTTTGATGCCTTCAAAGGGGTTTTAGAACAGAGCCTTACTACCAAGCTTGTATCAAATAGGCCTGCAGTGATAGACATTCCACCTTCTCTAGCATTGTCATCCCAGTCAGAGGAAGTAGACTATTTTGGAGATGATCTCGACTTCGCCATGAGCCTCCTCTTTCTGATACTAGCAAATTTTCTCATTTGGCCATTGAGGAGATGGATGTTACTTCTTCGGTTGAGACTGCTTTACCTCCCACGGAGATCACTTTGACTAAAGGTAAACTTTGGATTCATCATACCTCTTCTTGTGTTTTGAACTTCATGTAAATATCTTTTTAATGCTCTTTTTGATGATATTTTAAGAGACTCATGCGGTTGCTACCGGAGAAGCTTCCACCGGTGTCGTTAGTACAATAGAAGAACTATCTTAGCCCAGAGAATCACATTTAGAGTTACTATCTCCAATTCCTCAATTAGGTGAGATACAAGATGACTTTCATTCTCTAACTCTTGAACTTGAGGTTATTGCTAATATTGTTAGACCACAAGGGTTCCGTACCAACTCAAACAACTGACCTAGTTGTGAGTTTAGTTGCAAGAGATAGCTCTATTGCTGCTTCTGTAGATGGGACCCTTGTGATGATGTTTATGCATGAAGCTGCTATGGCGTTAGATTTCGCTTCCATGTCAGCATTTGACGCTCTTGTCATGACCCTGAAAGTAAGGCACCTTGTGATTAAACTCACGCCTATACTCACAGGGGGAGCCAGTCCATCTACAATAGCTACTGGCACAACGAGTTTGCCTTGACTTCTATTGAGAGTGCACCTGCCACCATTGTATCTTCAAAACTGCCCAGTACGCTGTTACGCTTACTCCCACTGTGAATATCTTGGAGGGTCTAATCACTCAGGTGATTGACCATTTTTTCCTTATTGGAGTATTGCACTGACTTGGTGCTCACTGGGCAGAGTTCTTTTGACTTTGTATGGTCGCTGCTTGATAATCATGTTGAAAATATTAACAAGGTTGGGAAAACTAAGTGGGTTGTTGAATACTGAACACGTGTCGAGCGACGGGGGCAATGTTTAACCAATGTCCACGATTTTGAAAATGCCATTGTAGCTGATGCTACTCAGTTTATATTGATCAACATGCGCGCGGAGCAATCTCGTCTTCAGAAGGAGGCCAAGAAGCAGAAGATCAAACTCGCCATTTAGATGACATGCGAACGTCCTATCCAAACTCTCTAAGTGACTTTCAGAAGGCAGAACTTAAAGCTTAAAGTGCGAAAGATTTAATTACTTATGCTAGGGATACCATTATCAAGACACAGATCCTACTGCAGGACAGCGAGCAGATACTTGATCAGGAGAAGATTAAAATGGAAGAACTCCCTGCGAAGAACAATCAGCTGTACCAAGAGCTCATGGTGCAATCCTTTGCATTGGAGGCTATCCATGCAAAACATGCCACGAAATTATCTCTTGCGGAAGAAGAGATGCGGGAGAAGGCGATGGCCATGGCCGAAGAAACTCACCAGCATGACGTCAAAGAGCTTAAAGATCATATCAAGTCTCTAGATCGGCGAGATTAACATCTTCTTTTGTAACACACTCTTCTTCTTTTTTTGAAATAAAAGTAAGAATGCTTGTATTAGTTTTATTATTTTATTCGAATAAAAGTGACTGCTTGACCTTTGTATCATATCTGCCTTCTTTTTTGTTAGGGAATCAGACAGATCAAAATGATCAATATTGAATTGTCAGAGGTAACAATTAACTTAGCAACTGACACCACTAGAATGTCTGTCAAATATTGTCGAATATTTGAGGCAAATTTGGTTATTTTGTGTCAAAATTTTTACTGTTGCATCAATTTTTTGCGACGAAAAGTGTCGACGCAAAACCCCCCTCGACGTAATGTTTGCTTTGAATATTCAACGCAATACATAAATATTGCATCGAAAGTTCAATGCAAATTGTATTTCCCAGAATTTTATAATATCTGTGAAATATAAATATTGCATCAAATTTTTGACGCAATAACCAATATTCGACGCAAAAGGATTAAAAAATAATTTTTAAAATTTCACTTTGTTCGAAAATTTGACTCAAAATGTATAATTATGATTTTTAATTGTCCTATAGTTTTGTCGAATATCTAAATTTGACGCAATTTGTCTGCTTCCAGAATTACACAAATTTTGAAAATTTTTGCTTTAGAAGTATATTGAAAGTCATGTAATTGCATCAAACATTTACATTTTCGATGCAATTTGTGTCTACTTTCAGAATTATGTAGGATTTCAAAATATTTGTTATAAAAATGCAAGTGTATCCTTTACTTGCATCAAAAATGGTATTTTTGACACAATTATAGGACATAGTTGTGTCGAAAAGTGGATTCGATGCAATTTGAGTTCATTTTTTTTAAAACTGCAGTACACTGACATACATACATACATACATACCTTTATAATTTTAACCAAACATCAACCATATATATAAGATAAAATGAAATTCTAATCTACTTTCGTAGGACTCACGATTGCAGTTAGCGTGTGCAACAAGCCGTTAAACCCCTAGGTTACCCTAGTGGACGAGTGTTGTCTCGTGAGGGTTTTTAGTGAATTACACTCACAAAATTCGATAAAAGAATTTAAAAGATAAGAAGAGATTAAGATAAAAAGGATAACCAAAAATAAAGAAAATAGAAAAAGAAAGATAAAGATAAAGAAAGACCAAATATTTTTGGAGTGGTAAGCATCACTAATGTATAAGTTCTCTAGTTACCATAAACTCTAATTATTAAGTTCAATCTCTTATCAAGAATTCTATCATCTATTTTGTAGAGATTTCTAAATCTTAGCCTATATCACCATCCTTTCTAAGTTTTCTGATCCTATGCATCTTCGTGAATGTGTATAGTTCTTAACTTGGGATTTTGATTCAAACTTACATACTAAAAAAAAATTTCCCATAGAAGTTTTGAAGTATTACCACTTCATTTCCCTTTAAGCCCTTTTTTTTATATATATGACTAATCTAATTCTCTTTCGCGTGAATATCAAATACTTCTTGAGGCCAAGATACCTAACTAATTAATCATTAGACTTTTTAATACATATTTTTCCCAACTTACCTAACTATCTTTCATGTAAATACAAAAGCTTCTTGAGGCCAAAGCATCTAGCTAATCAATAGTTAAGGTTCTTATTATTATTATTATTATTATTATTATTATTATTATTATTATTAAGTATTAAGTAATCCTCATTATCCCAAGTTTAAACTATTGTGTAAGTGTAGATAAGATCCATATTCACATGGACAAATTTTAGATGGCTATAATATTTTAAAAAAAATTTCGTCTCCACTCAAAGGCATTAAATTCCATCAAACTGATATTCCTTATCCAATTCAAGTTTTATGATTACTAAATCGCTTACAATTAGGTCAACTTACAGAAATTTAAAAATTTTCCAGTTAGTAAAAGAAAAGAAAAATCTAGAAAAATCCTAAAAAGAAAAGAAATAAAAAAAATTCTAGCCTAAAAATAAAGAAAAGTAAAAAAAAAATCCTAGACCCCTCCCCCATACCTAAAACTTGGCATGTCCTAATATAGTACAAGATGAATCCATATCACATGTAAAATAGCAAATAAATATCACTTCTAAAATTAACATACGCTAATTGAAACTTGTAAAAGCAATAAAAAATCATGTATATCAATTTACAGAAAATAGTCATGTTTATAAATAACCTATTAGAGAAATACTTATGTGGAAAAAATTTGAACATGTAATTCTGAAATTGTTCAGCTACGTAGTTTTAAATTCAGCTACCCATCCATACTTTTGACTTTTTTAATCCTCAAAAAAAAAATTTGGCAACTTTGTTTCATCAAGTTAGTTCATCTTGTAGTTCTATTTCAAATGTGAAACTTTGATTCTGGTTTAGGGTACAGAAAAAGAAAAAGAAAAAGCAAAAAAAATAGTAAGTATTCATATTTACAACAAATTAATCTCTTTACGGTTATTCATCGATTTCGTCCACGAGAACGATTTCCACTTTCCCAATGCGCTTTCTTCAGAAGAGATTTAGATGTGCTCAACCTCTTCGTCAACTTCTCATTGAGTCTATCCACTTTGCCTTTTATTTTCTTCAATTTCGATCTATGTTTCTTTTGATTTGTCCTCTTTAATTTTTTTATGCAATGGATTATCTCATTATCAGCAACATCATGTGGCAAAGTATCGTCATCCTGCAAAGAGACACATCCAATATTATTAGATAAATGCTTTAAAATGTAAAAACCTGGTAATGCATGAAGTAAAGCTCTTCAAAAGATTGCTCAGTCGGTGTCTCATTAAAAGTGTAGATACTTTCGAAAGGAACTCTAACTTTGAGTATGACTTTTTGAACTTCAGGTTCTTCACTGCTTGCTGGGAAATTTGGAGAAAGTTCTGGAACAAACAGAAGTTCCGGTTCAATAGGAGAAGGCTGTCCAGACGAAAATTTGGCTGTGTAGCCGAATTTTTTGGGCAGATAATGTTGAAATTTTTGCTCCAAGTTTCTGTATCCTCCTTCTGGTATGTGATCTCGGTTGATGTCTCTTGTGTCTTCTGTATTGATGAATCTGAGACAAGTTTCTTCTCATGATAATCAATCAACCACTTGAGATCCTTTATGTAGCTTTATTCTTCCTCCTTATATGCTTCAGCCTCTTTGATGCTTGATCCTTCATCCTCATATGCTTCGGCCTCTTCAAAAAATTCTTGTGGTTGCCCTGAGATGATTTCATTTTTTGGCCCTTTGTGATCTACCTTGGAATTACTTTGCAAGGAATGTGAAAACTCCATAAAACTTTCAAAAGTTCTATTTAAGCTTTCCATAGTTTCTTCTAAATTGGACTTCTTTTCTCGAGGCATAAAGTATTGAGGATCGATAACAGAATAGTTATCACTACACAAAGAATTTTGATGATTTTCTCGAGCATGATTGTAGATGTAGTTGTTGAGAATATATGGACAAACCATAAGATCATGATTTCCTCCATACCACGAACATGTTTGCATTGGCTCAAATCTTTGTAAGGACCATTGATAGTTGTTGTACTCCATAAACCTGAAATAAAAGCAAAAGAAAGAAAGAAAGATAAAGATAAATTTTTCAAAGTAAAACTAGAGTCAAACGATATTGATATTAATAAAGATAACAATCCCCGGCAACGGCTCCAAAAACTTGGTGTAAATCGTATGGCAAGTGCACCAATCATTTACAAGTAATAAAGTGATAGAGTAGAGTGTCAAACCCACAATATTTGTTATCTAATTAAGTACCAATGGTATATTAACTCAAAGTTTTATTTAAAGGAAAGATATAGATTTAGAATTGAAATAAACAAGAAAGATGTTGGCTTTGGATAGAAAAATCATTAGGACAATTGATTTCAACAATTAATAATCTGAATTAACAAGTTGATTGTGCTAGTAACTACATACTACTCATGTTAACAATTGAAAGTATCCATCTTAACTAATATTTTCTCTCAAGTAATATTAATTTTAAATTTTAATACAAGAACCTACAATCTCTCGATCTAGTAGATTTATAAGTTAGAGGAAGCATTAAGCACGGTGAATTTTTCTATAAGATTGCACAACTTTTACGTCTCAACTTATCAAGTTGTGATTTCTATTCTCATGAAGCATTGATAAATTATCTTCTCTCGGTCTCAAACCTAGCCTTCTATATAATTGTGCGCATCAATTAATAATATGAAGAACGAGAATAAAAACTTAACTGCATGGAATCTAACATGAAGAACGGAGTAGTAGCATTGAACTAACACAAGAAACAAGATTAAATCTTCATAATAATTTCCTACATCAACGCCCTAGCCATGAAGATTTAGTTTATGATAAATAAATTGCAAAGCAAAACAATAAACATGATTTCTATCTTCATATAGTAAATTAAAAGAGAAAGGGAAGGATAACACCAATTTGTGGATCACGTCTAATCCTTAGTTGTCGCTTCTACTCTGATCTTCTTCTTCTAAAACACCAGAATTTCTTCTCCAAAAGTTAGAATTTTATATAAGAAAGAGAAAAACTAAAACCTAAATTACAAAAGTTGTTTCTATATTTTTGTTAATGAGATTATCGAGAGATTGATGAGATTATCGAGATCCTCTGATTATAAGAGATTACAGCCCTTTATATAGATCTCAGAGCCAATTACAATCAGTAACATATTAGGACTTCTATTCTTACTTCAGTTTGGTGTGAGAATTCAATCCTGAATTGATCTATAGATAGCTAACATTGATTACTAAATACGGCTTGACAAATGACTGAATTAGAAAACAGTATCAACAGAAACATTATAGCTCTTTAAGTTCTCTTTCCATAAAATCTTGAATCGTCAGAATCGGATACCTGTAGCAAAAGTTATTGTCAAAATAGGTAAAGATATCTAGTGTAAATCCGAGTCTGAAACAGATTTCTGATCTCTGTTGAACAGTGAACAACTCCTCAGCCGAAAATTCGGCTACCTGGCCGAACTTTGAATTAATTTGACCTCAAACTTTTGTCAAGTGCTTTACCATATTTTATAAACTCTTTTGACAAGTCTATTAGGTCTCTGGATGTCTGAAACGTGAAATATACTGCTGCAATCATCTCTTTAACATCGATTTTTTGTTTTTTTCATCTCTTTTCTCTAATTTGTGCTCTTGACTTAATTTCTGCATAAACTTAAACAAAAACACCCATACGGTATTAAATGTGTAACAAAAGGGGTATAAAAGTGGTATAAAATATAAATTATAATCATAATTATCAGTTTGCAATGAAGAGCTCAAGTATATGAGTGATCAAAGATTTTGAAAAAGAAACACAAAGGAAAACATTTGAGAAAACTCTTGAAAGATATAGAATTGAAAACTAGAAACTAGATTTTTCAAAATTTGTTTTTCTTTGATTTTTCAAGACTTTGAAACTAAATAAAGATAGAGAATTTTAGCACCAAAAACTTGTTTAAAAACTACTCAGAAAGTAGGCAAAATAGCTCTTGAAAACTTGTTGAAAATCTTAATCAAAACTGGCTCAAAAAAACCCCTTTATATATACTAGACAAAAACTAGTCGTTAAGGGCAGAACCCAGGCTAGATTGGCCTGTCAGTTGACCACCCGATCAACCGGCCAACAGTCATTTTTATGACTGTTGGGATTGCCAGTCGACCGCCCGGTTAACACCCCCAAAGACAAAAAAGTCATACCTCTCTGTCGGTCGACCGCTCGGTCAATCGAGCAAAGCCTGAGAGTGAGCTTGAGCCAGTCGGTCGATCACCCAATAGGCTTGTGCATGTTTGCACGTCAGTCGATCGATCGGTCGACTGAGCTAGCCTGTGATCGACCGGTCGGTTGACCGTAAGCAGCCCAAAAACCCAAATTATAGAGTTTAAAAACCAACTTCATAAACCCATAAAAATTCCAATAAATTTCACAAAAATAATTTCATATAAACATTTGAATTATAAATATGTGTGATCAAAAATCAACACATAATACAAACAATTGAACTATTTTTGAGGTATAGAAATATAGGCAAAGCCAAAAACCGTATTTACCAAAAATCAAACTTCTAATAGAAATCCAATTTTTTCTCAAACTTGTATAAATACAAAAATAAGTTATTGAAATATATTTGAAGCATAGTGTGTATGGATAGAATCCAATATATATAATAAATGATATAAACTTGTTTTTGACAAAAATACTAAAATATGTTTTGATAAAAATAAAACTTAAACAAATGAACTAGATGCATCAAAATAAGTTTTTTTAAATATATATGAACCATCAATATATATAGATGAAATCCAATATACATATAAATCATGTAAACTTGTTTTGATGAAATCTATTCATAAAATGGAAAGATGTATACATGATAATCCGAAACACAAAACCATATCCATGATAAACTAAAAACACATAGAAGTAAGTTTTTCAATAAACAATAAAGCTCTAATATGTGTAGATAGAATCCAACACATATATAAATCATGAAACTTATTCTATGTAGATATAAACCATGAAAACGTAAACTCTTGAAACTAAAAATGGTTAAAATGAAAGCCAGAAACTATAAACCTTGTGTGTGTATACTTGAGCAATTCAAAACTAGACTATCCTTACACAAGATCTAAACTAAACAAACCTAGACTAAAGTCTTCTTTTTTGATCTTCTTCTCCAAGATGACTCAATCCAAACACGATCCAAAGTGCGACGACTCCATCTCGAGTTCTTGATGCGAACTTTAAGGCTTGAGCTCTTGAATCAACATGTGATAACTTCAAAACTTGACTTCAAATCTTTTGTTGAAACTAAACACCGACTAAGGTCATGATTGAATATCTGAAACTTAATAAATACAAGATCATTAACACTATAACTACATGAATTAATTATTATCAAAACTAGAGTGACGGGCTTTTGGGCCAACAACATAGAGAGTGTGTTAATGAACTGAGGATTAAGCTCAAAATTGTTGTCACTAATGATAGAAGTTGGATGCAAGATGGAAGAGAGGTTCTCATGGGGTAGAACCTATCCTGTAAAGATGTTGTTTGAGCCATAACCTTTGGGCCAACAACATAGAGAGTATGTTAAAGAACTGAGGCTTAAGCTGAAAATTGTTGTCACCAATGATAGAAGTTGGATGCAAGATGGAAGAGAGGTTTTCATGGGGCAGAACCTATCCTGTAAAGATGTTGCTTGAGCCATAACCAGATCTGGTTTTGGTGGTTTGGGTGGTAAAGTGCTTCTAGTTAACCTAGATGAATTTGGATCTCACAACCACACTTGCATACACAAATACTTCCACAAACAAGCTCAACAATCAGTCAAAAAGAAAAAAATTCAACTACGCTTATTCTAAAGGAGACTTAGACCTAGACAACTCCTCACTGGTTAGATTGTCCACATGAGGTATAATGCAGAATCTGACCATACGCTAATCAGCCAGGTTGGGGCAAGATTGGTAGGAGGAATCCGTGCAAAAAGCGACGGGCCTAATTAAGCCAAACCACCAGCCTTTGAGGTTTTGCCTCTCAATCCCGGTCCTGACACTGATTTGGCAGAAATCAAATTCTAACACCTTCCCCCTTTGGATAACCTCCTAATGAGTTTGAGATGTCCCTAAGACCAACATCTATCAGATTTTAAGTTAGGCTTAGGTTGTGTGTGCTTGGAGATGATTTGTGGGCTAAGGAAGAGTAATGACTCCCCCACATTATCTTTTGTTGGATTTTGCCCTTAAAATGATTTAGTGCAAAGTGTGCAAGAATAGAAAAATAGTATTCAATAATTAAGTAATCACTCAAGAATGTTTCCTAAGTTATATGCTATGCAAATGTACCTTGTCTCTAGCTTTCTTCAATAGTAATTGAAATGAAACCGTAATTAGATAAATGTCTAGGAATACAAGTATAAATATTTTTTTAAACACTTTCAATCAATCGGTTACTGTTGGAATAAAAACAAGATTGTGAGATAATCAAGTATAAAAAACTAGTAAAAAAAAGCTTATTTTGCAGAGTAATATATCTTGTAAGAGTTTTAGTAGTCCCACACTAAATGTGTTTCGGCGGCAAACTCTTGAAATCATGTTCTCTACTTTCTAAAGCAGGGGCATAGGATTACAAGTCTTCTTCTTTTTTAACCCTAAAACAAAACACCAAACTTGTTAAAACACAAGAATACTGTTACATCCCCGGCAATGACGCCAAAATTGATTGCAAAATTAATTGAAGTACCGCGTAGTCTAGGGCTAACGGGTCGTGTCCACGAGGAGAGATGTGATGCAAGCGTTTCGGTATTTTATGAAAAATATGTTTTAGAGCTGGCATTTTTTAGATGAAAAGAAGATGGAGAGTAAAGAAGTGACTCAAAGAAAATTGAAAATTTAGAAGAAGTATTGGAAAAGATGATTTTTAAGAAACTTGATAGTAATGTTATTTGTATTTAATAAAGAGAAAATCTGGGCTCACTAATCTTTGCTCAACTCTAAATTTTTCTCTTGAAATTTCAAATGCCTCAAGATGATCATAAGTAAAGTTAATCTTTTGTTTGAAGAGAAGTTAAGTAAAACATATAAGATAGATTTTAGAAATTGGACTTAAGTTTTGAAATCGTTCTTAAGTTGAATGTTAAACCATCGAGGCAATTAAGCAAGCATGGAATAAAAACAAATTTTTATAACAAATCCCATCCTTATGTGCCTTCAAGAACACTCGCTAAAAACCAAGGCTTAAACTATGAAATTCAAATAATTCTATTGGGTATTTTCATTAAAATCGATCAAGAGTAGAATTAGAGAGAAGAGAATAATGAGCCCAGAACGAGAAAATTTAGCTACTCATGACAAATAAATAACAACTACAAAAATGATTAACATACGTCACAAAGAGAAGGAAATGAAGAAAAGTCTCGAATCTTTATTGATGTCACGTTCAATCTTCGATTACAACACTCTTTCTCTCTCTCACTTTTTTTTGGACCGAATTACAAAATGAAAATTGAGATACAACTTCTCATAAACTATGTAACAATGATCCTAAACTTTAAAAAAAAGTAAGAAACTAATCCTAGTCTTCATCTCTTTTCTTTATGAATTTCTCAATATTTATAAGGAAAAATCAGAGAGGGAAAGCGGGAGCAGATAGAAAGAGCAAACGCTCCCCCTATCTCAACTAACAAGCCACAGATCCGCGGCTTTGGCCGCGGATCTGTGGCCCTAATGTGGCCATCTCGCCACATCAAGTGGTAGGATCTTGGGGATTTACTCCTTGTTCCCTTTATCAGTTAGATTATGTCGTTTGGTCTTCTGATTATGATGATTCTTTTTTAATCTTCAGTTAACTAACTAGATCTATGAAAATCCAAGTTTAACCAATTTTCATTTAGTGTTATCTTCCCAGATATGCACTGATCTTTAGCTGGAATTGCCTTTAGCCCTTTGATTTTGAATTAATCTGAGTTTCAGTAGGCTTTAGGCTTGTTTGCTCTCCTTCTCCCTTGATAACGGTCTGCACATTATTTATACAAAAATAAGAATAAAAGTAATGTTTATTATGACATAAATATGAGAAATAAGACAACAAATATGTAATATTAGTGACCGATCATAAGGTAACATCCAAATCTTATCTAGATGAATGTAAAATTTCTATAGATAAATTGGGTGAAGCTTTTGAAGAGTTGTCTAATAACTATGATTGAAAATGAAAAAGAAAAATGAACTTCTCCAAAATTAAATTGTTGCACTTTCCAAAGAAAAGAAGTTTTATCTTTCACACTTCAAAACACACAAAGAATTTTGATGCACACAAAGTTTCTTGTAAGGCTAAATTTCCTATTATTAATGAAAAAGAGATTTCTACTTTGAAAAATAAAATTTAATGTTTTTAAAAAGTGTGAATTTGATAAGGCTAGATTAGAAGCTATGTTTCTAAAGAGGCAAACTCAAAGGAAACCTCAAGTTTCATATACTTCACATGCTCACACACAATCTCATTCAACTCATGTCACACACACTAAATATGCTTATCTTTTACATGCTCATCATGCACATACACATCATGTATTTCTTTATGGCAAGGTGTATACATGCACTTATTATGGCTGAAAAGGTTACTTGGCCAAGTTTTGTTATGATCGTCTAAATGCTTTAAATGATCATGTTTGGGTTCGAAAAATTAACACTTTAGGACCCAAGAAAGTGTGGGTACCAAAATCAATAAATTTACTGCTTAATGTAGGTAAGCATCAAGGCTCCAAGACATAGAGAGAGGTAGTACCTTGATAGTGGTTACTCAGACACATGACTTGGGATATCAACAAATTTGCAATGCTATCAAGGTATCATGAAGGTTCACCGCTTTGGAGATGATTCAAAGGACAAAATCATTGGTATAGGTAATATCAATATTGACTCATCTCTTTTAATTGAGAATGATATTTTGATTGAAGGTCTTAAGCATAATCTTTTGAGCATTAGCTAACTTTGTAATAAATGTTTCAAAATTGCTTTTGATGATTTCTCTTGTGACATTTCAGATAACAAAACAAATACATGTTTTTATTTTTATTTTCATGAAAATATTTATATGATTGACATGCTTAATTTAGATTGCAATGACACTTTTTTGAATACTTTAATGAAATTTTTGGTTATGGCATAGGAGACTAGGCCACATTTCGTTTGACCACTTATCCTGAATTAATTTTAAAGATTTGATGAAAAGTATTCCTTACTTGAGGTTTGAAAAGGATCACATTTGTGATGCGTGCCAACTTGGAAAACAAACCAAGTCTTCTTTCAAAACAATCATAGATATAATGGCAACTAGACTTTTAGAGTTAATCCACATGATTTATTTGGCCCAAGTAAAATCAAAAGTCTTAGTGGTTTTGTTTTTATTTTAGTTGATAATTTCTCTAGATTTATATGGGTTTTCTTTTTAGAACATAAAGATGAAGCTTTTCGCATTTTCATATTTTTAGAAAAAGGGTTGAAAAAGAAAAGAATTTTCCAATTTTACGTTTAAGGAGTGATAGAGGTGGTGAATTCATCAACCATTCTTTTATCACCTATTGTGAAGAAAATGAAATTAAACATGAATTATCTTGTCCTTGAACTCCACAATAAAATGGAGTCGTTGAAAGGAAGAATTGTACTCTTCAAGAAATGGCTAGGACATTGATTAGTGAATACAGACTTCCTCAATTATTTATAGACCGATGCCATAAACACTTCATATTACATTGGAAATCGAACTTATTTTTGTAAAAATTCAATAAAACTCTTTTTGAGATTACTATTTGAGAAAACCAAATGTTTTCTATTTCAAAGTCTTTGGTTGAAAATGTTTTGCTTTGAATATTAAAGGTAATTTAGGCAAGTTTGATCCAAAATCTTTTGAGGCTATTTTTGTTGGATATTCAAATACTAGTAAAGCTTATAGAGTTTTCAATAGGTCAACCTTGACTATTAAAGAGTCTATGCATGTTAAGTTTGAGGAATCTAACTCTCTTGTGAAGAATATTGTAGAGATTGGTTCATTAGGTGAAGACTTTGAAAAGTTTCGATGAAAGATTCACCGACACAAGATGAAGAAGAAAAGCCTAAGGATGATATAAATGGAGAAGTCCAAGATGTTGAAGTGGAACCAACACAACCACTTTCAAAGGATTGGAGATATGCTACAAGCCATCCCAAGGATCTCATTATTGGTGATGTATCTAAAAGGGTAACTACTTGCTCCAAACTCCATGATATTTGTGGTCATTTTGCATTTAAATCCCATACTGAGCCCAAAACATCGTCAAAGCCGAGGGCGACTCATATTGGTTAATTGCCGTGCAAAAGGAGCTTAATTAATTTGAGTACAATCAAGTTTGGCATCTTGTTCTTAGGCTCCATGATAGACCAACTATTGGTACTAAATAAATCTTTAGGAATAAGTTGGATAAGTTAGAAAATATTATTAGGAATAAATCTAGATTAGTGTCCCAAGGTTACACCCAAATTAAAGGAATTAATTTTGAGGAAATCTTTGCACCGTAGCACGGTTTGAGGCTATACAGATGATACTTATTTTTACTTCTTTTAAAGATTTTAAGATTTTTAATGAATGTTAAAAGAGCATTTTTGAATGGTTTTATTGAAGAGGAGGTGTATGTTGAACAACCCCCGGGTTTTTTGATCTGCACATCTGGATTTTTTTTTAAACTTGAAAAGGCTTTGTATGATTTGAAACAGCTCCAAGAGCTTGGTATGAAAGATTTCTTATTTTAAATGGTTTTGTTAAAGGTAGAGTTGATGCTACCTTGTTTACAGAGCATGTAGATGATGATTTCATAATATTGCAAATATATATTGATGATATCATTTTTGGATCTACTAATGAAAAACTTTGTAAGGATTTTGAATCATGCATGAATAAAGAATTTGAAATGAGTATCATGGGGGAGCTCAACTGGTTTCTTGGACTCCAAATCAAGTAAAGGGGTGATGGGATCTTCATCAATCAAGCTAAATATACAAGAGAATTCATCAAGAAATTTGGGTTAAAGATGCAAAGATATGCAAGACTCTCGGCTACCACAAACGAAGCTTGACAAAGATGAACAAGGTAAAAATATTGATAATAAACTCTATCGTAACATGATTGGTAGTTTGCTTTACTTTACATCTAGTAGGTCAGATATTATGTTTAGTGTATGTCTATGTACTAGATTTCAATCTTTTCCTAAAGAGTCTCACTTAATTATGGTAAAACGCATTATTAGATATCTTAAGGGCACCATTGGTATGGGATTGTGGTATACAAAAATCAGACAATTCTCAGTGACAAGTTTTTTGAATGCTAACTAAGCCAATTGTAGAGCTGATAGGAAGAGCACTAGTAAAACTTGTCAATTTCTAAGAATTGTCTTATTTTATGGTCTTCCAAGAAACAAAATTTCATAGCCCTCTCAACCGCTGAGGCAGAGTATGTTGCAGCCGGAGCTTATTGTGTACAAGTTCTTTGGATGAAACATATTCTCCTTGATTATAATTTACATTTTGACCATATTAAAATATTTTGTGATAATACTAGTGCCATTCATATGATCAAGAATGCAAATCAACATAGAAGGACCAAACACATAGAGATTAGATATCACTTTCTTAGAAATCATTATGAGAAAGAAAATATTGAGATTGACTATATTTCTACCTTTTTTCAATTAGCAGATATTTTTTTAGTAAACCACTTGATTTTAATAGATTTTCTTTTATTTGAGGTGAATTGAATGTTTGCATTATGGATTCATGAAATATTCAGTTGTTTCTCTCAAAATTGATATTCATGTTTGTTTTGCTTTGTAAACATGTACTTTCAATTGGTATAAATTCTTTTAAATTTGTATCTTGTATTTTCTCGATTATTATGTTTATTGGTATCTACTAAGCTTTTAGTTAGTTTTTGAGTCACTTTTTGATTTATGACAAAAATGGAGAGAAGATTTATGAGTTGTTTCATTTTGATTTTTATGCTTATGATATTATTTTGCAAATTGGTATCTATGCTTATGATTTCAATTAGTATTTCTAGTTTTCCAATTGGCATTCATGGTTGGTGTTAAAAATTGGTATTTAGGATTTATTGATTAATTTGTATTGAAGATTTATGAGTTAGAGATTGATGATTTAGCTACTACTTGCTACTTGCTATTACCTCTATTTCATGTTTGTATGCCTTGTTGCATACCTATTTGATGGTTGAAAGCATGGATGGAGGTTGGCATATTATGCATGGTTTTTCATATCTCATATCTATTCCTATATGTATATGAAAACTTGTTTTGATATTGTCACATTCTATAATCATAAATGATTAAACTTAATAGATAAACATAACTTTAGGGGGAGTTTTACTAAGCTCTTCATATCATTCTTTTAAATAACTCATATGTTTTTGTCATCCTCAAAAGGGAAAGATTTGTTGGCCCAAGGTTGCTATCACCGGTTTCTTGTTTTAATGATAACAAAACTTATGTAATTATTTAGTACTAGTCAAGTTCAAGTGTTTAAATATTTTTCAGATTTCAAAGTATTTCTTCTTCAAAAAGAAGGTGTTGAAGTCTCCAGCTCACTCAAGATGGGAATCAAGTTAGGACAATCAAGATTGACTTGTTAGAGAAGCCCACTAGAAAATTGCTTGAAGACATGTAGAACCTATGTAAGAAAATAGTATGTTTAAATATGGTGTGTAAAATTGATGCTCAAGAAGTCAACATAGAAAATACAAGATTTAGAAATACGAGTTTTAATATATAGCTTTTCTCGTTTTGGTATTTCACAAGGTTTGGTGTTTGATACATGTCCCATATTTTTTCCAAATTTATATATCTTTTTTCTATCATGTATCCCTAAGCCTATGTATTACAAAACATTTTTTTAGCTATTATAAAATATTTGAAAATAGTTTAAATTCAAAATTTACCCAAAAGTATATTTTTAGGGTAGGTCGGTCGGCTGGGCGGTCGACCGAACCTCAGGGCCATTTATAGCCTTAGCTTGTGCATGTCGGCATGTTTATCGGGTTACCGACAGGTCGATCGACAAGCTAAGTGATAGGTAGTCAAAAGTGCATATTTATCATCATATTTATCATCATATTTTCCTACTTATTCTTTTATAAAGCACTGCTATGTAATGTTTTATTGTTAGTGTTGTGCAGGTCTTGAGTAATTAAAGAATAAATAAATGAAGGCCAAGAGCCAAAAAACCACAAGCCTACATGCATGATTTATTTTAGTAATTTAGAAGTTTCTATCTTATCTAACCTAATCTAAACTTGAATTTTAATTATTAATTTAAAATCTAGGGGAGGAGAAGGAAGGATAAAGTAGGACTCCTAATTACTATTTAAATCTAAGGGGAGAAAGACTTGAAGATAAGATAAAGGGACCAAATCCTTTTTAAATTCAGACTCGGATTCAGACTGTACACGTTTTAGTATTCAGATCATAACTTTTGCTACAGATATTCACATCCGATGATTCAAGATGCTATAGAAAGAAGACTTGAAGGACTATAATTCTTATGTTTATCACACTGTAAATTCATCCGTCTGATAAGTCACATTCAGTAAACAACATGTCGACTTGCTGCAGGACTGAATTCCCTATTGAATTAGAAAACCTTCTAATTTGTATCCTAGTGTGATTAGTTTTGAGGTCTACTTTATCTTGAAGACTTCGGCTCAATCTTCTATAAATAGGACCCCCTACAGTACGTACAGAGCACCGGATGAAGAGAGAAAAGAAGGTTAGGGTTAAGGATTTAGGTTTAGCCTCTTTTGAGTTCTCTTCTTTATAATTTCTTTTGGCTTTGGCTTGGCTATTGTAAGGAGGAAGGAGAAGGAGCTTGTACACAAGGATTGCATCAATAAAGGTTATCTTTTCTTTTTTTATATTTTTATTCTTGTTCTACCTTTTTCTTTGCTCTTGGTTTGGTTTTTGGTGTTGTCTTTAATCTTTCTTCCTTCTTTTTCTTTTAAAAAATAAAAAGATGGTTAAAATAAAAGAATGCTAGGCTAGAATAATTCTAGGGTAGCTAATCACTAGATCGACTAGGTTAGATTTAGGTTAATTGATTAGTCTAATGGATTTGCAGTTTAGGGTTAGATTAATCCTTTGAAGTTTAGTGATGATAGTCCAACTTAATGATTTAGATAATTAGGGCTTGGCTTTGGATTAGTGATTGCTCAAAAATGAGTACAGAGAATATGAAAGTGTATGTGATTGGTTTTAACTCTGAATTTTACAATTTAACCGTTGTAGCAAGAGCTAAACGGGTCGAACCTCAGGGAGAGATGCGATGAAAGCTTTTCGGTAATATTGTCTTCTTATTATCTTTTTTATTTAAAGAATTTAGAAAAGAAAAGATGAATTGTATGTGAATAAAGAATCAAATTAAAAGAAAGGTTCACAGCTTACTAATAATCAACCACCATACATGCTAATGCTAGATAAATAATTACTTCACTTAAATCCTAAACATGATATTCTACCACAAAACCAAGCAAGATACATAGGATAGAAACTAGGTTATGATTTGAAATAACACCATCCATGTTTTAACATTACAATATCAAGGTTGTCAATCAAGTATAAAGTAAGAAAAAATCATTAGAAAGTATTTAGCTAATCACTAATCAACGTTTAACATTAAAATATCAAGATTTTCATCAAGCATAGATTAAGAAAAACAGTTAAAAAGTATTAGCAATATTTGACCTAGTTACTTATCCTAATAAGTCTTCAAGAATAAAAATTGGAGTAGTCATGTATATGATCTAATCTGATTATCTACTAGACATTAAATGTGATGGTGTCATGTCTTAGTAAGCCATGAGAAAAGACCTAGCTACTCATGGTAAACATGGGAAGCAAAAGAAAGTAAGAAATAAAGAAAATAAAGAAAAAACAAACTAAAAATAAAACAAAGATATGAGAAAGATAGAACCTGTTTATTGATTGTCACGATCAATTACAAGAGTTGTCTCCTCCTCGTACAAAATAAAAAATTTGGAAAGAAAATAGGTCTAAAGAAAAATCCTAATTTTGATCTCTGATGTGGAGATGCCTCATAATGAGAGATTTCAGCTCTTTAAATAGGCCTCAAATCTAATCACAATAGGATACAAATTAGAAGGTTTCATAATTCAATAAGGAATTCAGTCTTGCAGCAAGTTGGCGTGTTGTTTGTTGACTATGACCCATCAGAAGGCTGAATTTGACAGAGTGATAAACAGAAGAATTGTAGTCCTTCACGTCTTCTTTCTGTAGCATCTTAAATCATTAGATTTGAATATCTATAGCAAACATTATGATCCGAATATTAAAAGGTGTACAGTCAGAATCCGAGTCTGAATTGATTTTGAACTCCATTTAATTTGAATTATCCTCCTTTTCCCTTTTAGATTAGCTTTATCCCCTTCATCTTTTAGGACTTTATCTTCTGAATTTGAACTTGAATAGGAGATGAAGATTAATCCTTTCCTCCTTTGGATTCAATTTAATCCAACTTTAGATAGGATTAGGGATAAAATGAAGCTTCTTGTATCTTTATCCTCTCATTTAAGTAACTACACACCATAATCAAAAAAGGGGTTAATAGCATTAATTAATAAAGAAATGATCAAGGATATATGTGTAAAAGTGATGATAAAATACAATTTTGGAGTACAATCACACCCCCACACTTATCTTTTGATCGACCTCGAGCAAAACCAAATGTTTAGAAACTAATTTAATCTAACCTAACTCACTTTCGTAGGAATCACGATTGCACTTAGCACAACAAGCCGTTAAACCTCTAGGTTACCCTAGAGGACGAGTGTTGTCTCTGAGGTTTTCAGTTAATTACAACCACAAAATTCATAAAGAAAAAAAACAAAATGTTAGTATTTTTTAAATTTAATTTTTGAAAGAGAACAATATTTGAAGTATCTTTGAGGAAACCAAGTAATCTATAAGTCTTAGGATCACAAAATTATTCATTCCTATACTTAGTCTCGATGCAAATATTTATCATCAATTTAGGTTAGGATTAAAACTGAATTTCTCACTTAGTCTTTTATTTTACCCCAAGTCATATGCACCTTTGTGAAAGCGAATGTTTTACTTGGGATTCTTAAACTTCAACTCTTATACCTTGTATATTAATATATATTTTTTTTTTTGCAAAAGTTCGAAGTATTACCACTTCGTTGCCCTTTAAGCACTTCTTTTTTTTTCCTTTTTTTCTTTTTTTTAAATATGTATAACTCATCTAATTTTCTTTTGTGTAAGTAATAAGGCTTTTTGAGGCCCTAATACCTAACTAATTGATTATTAGATGTGTTATACATATAATATATTTATATATATTTTTTCAAACTTACCTAATTACCTTTCGCGTAAGTACCAAGGATTTCTTAGGCCAAAGTACCTAGCTAATCAATAATTAGATTTGTTTATTTTATATATATATTTTCTAAGAAACAAGAGTCTTTGTAATGAATCCCAAGTGTGTAAGTGTTTAAAGCATGCATATTTCATCAAGGTAAATTATTAAGACTAAATTACTTTTTCAATTTTTTCCTCCTAATCCTAAAAATCAACAAATAATTTTTATTTTGACCAAGTGTTAAGAAATCCTAACTATGATTTTTCCTATTCCTTAAAATTAACTTAATTACTTACAAAATAAATCAAAATATTATTTTCTTTTTCAAAAAGTTTTTTTTTAAAAACAATTTGTTAGTATCTACCTATGTTAGTATGTTAGTAAACCCTCCCCCACACTTATCTCATGTATTGTCCTCAATGTATGAATGAATGCATGTATGCATGAAAAAGAAGAAAGGGAAGGCAAAATATGACCACAAGGTGGTGGTTCCGGTGGTGGCCGGATTGGGCCAAGCATTGCTACCCAATCTAAATATTATGGATCATCAAGGAACCCACCTTTTGTGACCTCTTTCTTACACACATTGTTATTATCGCCTAAATGGATAGGATCATGCACGACCCTAACATTGAAACTATTTGGTTGTATGACCAATTTTGAAATACCATCTCAGGGTCATCATTATTTACACCTTGGTCCAACAATAGAATCTGACTTGATGAAGTGATTGATTTGGGCTTAAGAATGATAGGATTGGGAACTAATACCGGCTCAGGAAAATTAATTTAGCTTCCAGAGTCGGGTTTGGTTCAAAAGTGGTCTCCAAATCAAAGAATTGAAGCTCGTATTCATGATCCATCAAATGAATGTGACTACCCAAAATAGATGATCCAATTTCATAATATACGGGTATTGGAATTAATGTTGGCTTGAAAATTGGGTCCAAATTAGGTAAAGACACTAGAGTCAACATAGATTCAAAGTTTGAAATTAGATCACAAAGTTGAGGATCGGGTTCGCATTCACAATCTAATTCAATCTCATTAAAGTTAAAACTTGCCAATTTGTCCATGGGTTGGGATTGATCAAGTTCATGTTGATGCAATGAAATTGAATCTTGATCAAGGTCTTCAAGACCCATGATTCGTCGGTCTCGTCAATTTGGTTAGTTAGTTCAAGGATGTTTGAAAGTCTAGAAATTTGCTCATTCATTAAACTTTGCAAATGATCTATTTTTTCTTCTAACCTATCGAATGGATCATTTGAGGACTGAATCATGGATTCTATACTCTTTTCCAAGTAGGTAGTTCTTCTATTGGTGGTGTGAGAAAAGAAGTATATGAAGATGATGGTTGGAAAGATGGTTGACAATATGGCTTAGGGTGTTATATCCCCATTGACTCGGTGAGGAGTAGAGATGATTATTCCAATTCGTTTCATGAAATTGAGGTCGGGGCATATGTTGATTCGGATAAGACCAACTAGGCATGCTTGGTTGGTTAAAATTATGATATGTCGGGCTGGTAATATCCAATTCAAAAGAGGTCGAGGTGTAATATGGATTACTATTAAAATTAAAAAATTATTGTAATAAAGCCATATCACATAAGAATTGTTAAAAATAAAGAGAAACAAATAATAAAAAAAATCTAGCCTAAGTTAGAAAACAATATATACCGTTCCCTACCCGGCAACGGCGCCAAAATTTGATTGCTCAAAACAGAGTACAGAGAATATGAAAAGTGTATGTGATTAGTTTTAACTCTGAATTTTACAATTTAACTGCTGTAGCAAGAGCTAAACGGGTCGAACCTCAGGGAGAGATGCGATGAAAGCTTTTCGGTAATATTGTCTTCTTATTATCTTTTTATTTAAAGAATTTAGAAAAGAAAAGATGAATTGTATGTGAATAAAGAATCAAATTAAAAGAAAGCTTCACAGCTTACTAATAATCAACCACCATACATGCTAATGCTAGATAGATAATTATTTCACTTTAAATCCTAACATGATATTCTACCACAAAACCAAGCAAGATACATAGGATAGAAACTAGGTTATGATTTGAAATAACACCATCCATGTTTTAACATTACAATATCAAGGTTGTCAATCAAGTATAAAGTAAGAAAAAATCATTAGAAAATATTTAGCAAATCACTAATCAACGTTTAACATTAAATATCAAGATTTTCATCAAGCATAGATTAAGAAAAACAGTTAAAAAGTATTAGCAAATATTTGACCTAGTTGCTTATCCTAATGAGTCTTCAAGAATAAAAATTAGAGTAGTCATGCATATGATCTAATCTGATTATCTACTAGACATTAGATGTGATGGTGGTGATGTCTTAGCAAACCATGAGAAAAGACCTAGCTACTCATGGTAAACATGGAAAGTAAAAGAAAGTAAGAAATAAAGAAAATAAGAAAAAGCAAAACTAAAAATAAACAAAGATATGAGAAAGATAGAACCTGTTTATTGATTGTCACGATCAATTATAAGAGTTATCTTCCTCCTCGTACAAAAATAAAAATTTGGAAAGAAAATAGGTCTAAAGAAAAATCCTAATTTTGATCTCTGATGTGGAGATGCCTCATAATGAGAGATTTCAGCTCTTTAAATAGGCCTCAAATCTAATCACAATATACAAATTAGAAGGTTTCATAATTCAATAAGGAATTCAGTCTTGCAGCAAGTTGGCGTGTTGTTTGCTGAATATGACCCATCAGACGGCTGAATTTGATAGAGTGATAAACAGAAGAATTATAGTCCTTCACGTCTTCTTTCTGTAGCATCTTAAATCATTAGATTTGAATATCTATAGCAAACGTTATAATCCGAATACTAAAATGTGTACAGTCAGAATCCGAGTCTGAATTGATTTTGAACTCCATTTAATTTGAATTATCCTCCTTTTCCCTTTTAGGATTAGCTTTATCCCCTTCATCTTTTAGGACTTTATCTTCTAAATTTGAACTTGAATAGGAGATGAAGATTAATCCTTTCCTCCTTTGGATTCAATTTAATCCAACTTTAGATAGGATTAGGGATAAAATGAAGCTTCTTGTATCTTTATCCTCTCATTTAAGTAACTACACACCATAATCAAAAAGGGGTTAATAGTATTAATTAATAAAGAAATGATCAAGGATATATGTGTAAAAGTGATGATAAAAAATGCAATTTTGAGTACAATCAATTAGAGTAGGGTTTAGCTTTAGAATAGGGATTGGCATTGGCTTAGGATAAAATTAGGGTTTGGCTTGGCGTAGTGTAGACAAGTTAAGTTGGACATCTTACTCTTCTAACATAGGGTTAACAACTTAGGTGAATGTTTTATTAGTTTAAAGGATACAACCCTAGATCGAGACTAGTCGTGAAGGTAGATTAGCGACCTAGACTTTCTCTCTTGATTAGATCTACTTTCTTATTTCAAACTACAATCAACCTTTCTTCTAAGTCTTGACTGCAGATATACCGTGCTGCCAAACGCTTCCATCGCCTCCCTCCTAGTGGAACACGACCCGCTTTAGCCCTTGCTGCAGAGGATAGAATTGAACAACGAGAAGAATCTAACCTTCTAATTCTTTACTTGTTTTTATTTTTGTACATATTTATTCTCTCGTTCAAGTTTCAATCAAAATTTTGAAAATCACCTAGAGGGGGTGAATAGGTGATAATACTAACTGGGCAGAAACAGAGAGCAATGCCATCTCAGTCGGCCAGCCGTCCGGTCGACCGAAGGACTTCGGTCGGCCGCCCGGTCGGCAGAAAAAACGTGCACACGGATACGCACCAAAAATAGCCAGAACCTCGGTCGACCGACCTGACCTGACACAGTGATGGTCGACTGACCGGTCGACTGGCTCAGGCCAAAAATCCAAACTGAAACAAAATTTTGAAGGGATTTGAAATCTAAAGTAGTTTTTGATTTGAAACAAGTATAATACCCAAAATTGAGTTTATAAACAAAGGCTTAGTATTAAAATATTTTGTATATATTTATAGGAAATATTTTTAGAAAAGACATGTGCGCAAAAACGTGTGTGTTGGAATATAGAGTTCAATCCTAATCACTATTCTTTAACAAAACTATAACACTAAAAACAAATCTAATGAAGTCTCTTGAGCCATCTTGAAGTCTTGAGCCATGCAAAGCCTAGCTAGAGCCTTCTCTTCTATGTTCCTTCCTTGATGTGCCATAAGCCTTCTTTACTCCATGAACCTAGAATTTCTTGCAAAAGCTAAGCAATGGCCTCCAAACATGGTACAAACATGAAACTTATCTTAACAAACTAATTAGTACCAATAGCTCTTATTTTTTTGTTATCATCAAAACTCTAAACAAATGGAGAGTGTAACCTTTTGGGCCAACAATCTCCCCTTTTTTGATGATGACAAAACAAATAGGCTGTAATAAAAATATGGGGGAGGAGTCAAAATTTGATTGAGGTATAACCTGCACACAAAATACGGAATTTCAGAACTTATAATAAAAATTTGCAAGTGCTCAATTCTTCCGCTATAGCAAGTGGCTATGCGGGTCGTGATCCACAAGGAGGGTTTTGCGATAGAAGCGTTTACAGTTTTATTGAAATCGTTATAAAAACCAAACGAGAGTTCTTCTCGTTTTTAAGGTTAAGAAAAGAAAAAGAGTTAATAGTTAAAGTTAAAAGAAAAATGAGAGATGAAGAAGGTGAAAATCAGAAAATAATAAAAGCGACTATGTACAAATGGAGTGAGTGGAGAAGAAAGAGTTGGAAGAGGTGATGATTTAATTTACAGAAATGAAAGAAAGGAAGAAAAGGAAGGAATACTTACCTAGGTTGAGTGATGACTTACCTGGAAACCGTTGCATGTTCTACCTTTGCTTCGGAGGCGTTCAACGCATAGATCATAAGCTTGAGCTCAGTCCCCGTGCACATTATATCGTCAAGAATATCAAGAACGAAGTGATGCGGAGCTTGGAAGAGGAGAACGTCTTCATGAACTATCGATGGCTCTCACGTAGCTTAGTTATACTTGCTTTGGAATTCACTTGTAACTCAACAAATACAACCAAGGTAAAGTAGAAGAGGAAGAGGAAAGCAAAACGAAATACGAACATAAAAAGAAGCTTTTACCTTTATTAATTGCAGAGACAATGGAAGAAAGGAGGAGGTACATCGGTGTCACTCTCAACATCAGCCTCTCTCTCTCTACTTACATGAATCTTCATCTAGCCTAAGCTTACATACAAGTTACATAAAAAGAAAAGAAAAACCTAAACTACAAAGAATGAAAACTAAGCTAAATCCTAATCTGCATTGGCATCCAATTTTCAGTACAAATACAGGCCTTTTATAGGCAAAACCCTAACCACCATGATCCCGGGAGATCGGGGAGCAAACGCTCCCCCTAACTCCCAACAATGCCGTGAAAACGCGACTTGTGTCGCGTTTCCGCGGCCAGGGTGTGGCCAGGTGGCCACACCCAGTTGGTGGGTCGCGCTGGTTTGACCTTCTGCCTTTATCTTTAATTAGTTTCTTCGTTTGAGTCCCAGATTCTGACAAAATAGCCTTGGATTCTTGGCTTTAACCGATCATTCTTAGAGGATTCTTCTCAACCGGTTTTCAACCTCTTGATTTTGCCCTGATTTTCTGAGTGCGAATTAATTCTGATTTAATTCAGAATTTGGTGGGCTTTGGGCTCATTTCTCTTCAACTCCTTTAAAGATTGGGCCTGCAAATAAATTAAACAATTAATTAGGACAACGCAGGCTTTTATTCTATAATAAGTATGGAAATATGATATTAAATATGCAACATTAGCGACCAATCACACCCCCATACCTATCTTTGCTCGTCCTCGAGCAAAACAACTAAACTATACTAAGGATTATTAGACCACTTTCGCGGTCGCGCGATTGCACTGAGTATGTGCAACAAGCCGTTAAACCTCTAGGTTTCCCCTAGAGGACGAGTTTTTGTCTCGTGAGGGTTTTCAGCGGATTGCACCCACAAAATCCATAAAGAAAGGGAAATAAAGAGTTAGTATTTTCGAAAAGCATTTTGAAAGAGAAAAATATTTGAAATATAATTGTAAGATCTAAGCAATTTATAAGTTATAGGAAACTGAATTTTTCATTCCTAAATTAGTCTCTATTCGAAAATTTATTATCAATTAAGTCAGAGTCAAATTGTACTTCTCATCTAGTCTATTACTTTACCCTAAGTCATATGCACTCGTGACTGTGAAAATTTTGACTAAGGGTTCATTAACTCAAACTCTTATGCCTTATTTATTTATATATAATATATATATATATATATATATATATATATATATATATATATATTATATATATATATTTTTGGTGGTATTATTCCTTAGTTTAGGCTTTCTAATCTGCCCATGTAACGAGCCTTTAATCGATGACTCCCAAACCAACGGTCTTAGGGCACCGGGTGAGAAAACACCCCTAGGACTTAAGGACTCGAGCAGACAAGGCCACAAAACTAAGGATTTTATTATATGAACCTCTTTTAGGCGTGAATACTTATGCTTTATTAGGCACAAATACCCAGCTTAATCAGAGCATTTTTATATTTTCTTTTCAAACTTATCTAATCATCTTTCGCATAAATACTAAGGCTTTCTTAGGCCAAAGCACCTAGCTAATCAATAATTAGATTTGTTTATCTTTTCTTTTTTTTTCTTTTTTTTTATAAGGCATAAGAATCTTTGTTTTTGAACCCTAAGTGTGTAAGTGTATGAAGTGTGCATATTTCATCAAGGTAAAGATCAAGACTAAATTACTTTGACAATTATCTTCCTAACCCTAAAAATTTAACAAATAATCTTATTTTGATCAAGTATAAGAAATCCTAATTTAGATT